>JAEBDU010009197.1:0-23513 GCA_016802625.1 Heliconius numata | reverse complement strand
TTTTTTTTTGGTTTTTATTTATTTTTCAACAATTACCGGACCATCAAGATAATCAACATAATTATATAATTATACAAATATTATATTGTATTATAACCATTTTATTTGTTATTTATAAAAAATTGTTATTTAAAATAAATTATATATTTTTTTTTGGTGGACGTAATTTTTGGCTTTACAGTTTTTGAAGAATTTCGACGTTACATTCAAATGTTTAATATGTTTTCTAAAATATATTTCTAACCTTACTATGTAATAACAATGTTAGATGTATAACTTATTTTTTTTCGTACTTTTCGCAATTTCTCTTATTAATAGAAGCTCTATTTAAATATGTGATATTTTTTGTCGTTGACCGTCTCTTTCTATTTTGCGGAATAGATAAAAAGATACGAGGCCTTCATGGCTCCGCGGAGAAAGCAGAGAAAATTTAAATAATTCGTTTGCCCCAATGGGAATCGAACCCACAATCTCCTATTTTATAGTCAGTAAATCATTTATGACACAATATATTTTTAATGGATGGAAACTCAAATTATCGACACGCTCTCAAATCTTGAAATGGCTTTCTTATTCATAAATTGTACACTTATGAATGAAAACAGCATCTCAAGATCGATCTCAGACTTGAGAGTGGTTTATAAACACGGTCCTAAGGTTAGTATATTAATGGATCACACTATATTGTATTCCAGACGCCTGCTTGAGCAAACGCGGCCCCCAGCCCGGTCACATATTCCTTTTCGATATGCAAGGCGTCAAATTGGGTCATCTCACCCGCGTCAGTTTATCGTAAGTATTTATTTATATGAAATATATGAGATTTTTTTATTTATATATCTATCTTTTATATTGTATTTTAAAGATATTAGTGGAAATTTGTATTAATATTTGAAATGATGTCCACCAGCTTCCAAAAGGAGAGACAAAGGTAAAGAACTAGCAAAACGCATAGCATTAGTCATTTAAATACTGTATATAAAATATTACGATATTTTAATTTTATGTTTTTCATCATTAAATTTAATAAAGATATTGAAATTCCGTGTAAAAATATGTGGAAACTTGAACTTTTAAATTATTTTTGAAGCTACAGTAAGACGTACTGAAGCAGTTTCTTACTGTCTAAGTTCGATATCTACTAGTGAGTAAGAAAAAACCGGCCAAGTGCGAGTCGGACTCGCGCATGAAGGGTTCCGTACCATTATCTATAAAAACGGCTAGACAATTGTCTGGGTTGATGTTTGTTATATGGGAGCCCACTGAAATATTTATATTATTCTAATTTTTAGTATTTCTTATCATCTGTGAAAACGAAATAAAAAAAACTCTTTGTTGGTGAAAATTTTAAGCTATTATACTTAGTTAAAAAGAGTCCGTTCTCTCCGCTCTCTCGTCGCTTCCGAGGTGGAAACTGGGTTTTAGGCTTTTAGTCAAAAATTAGGTTCAATTGAAAATTTTATAAAGAATTTCAATATATTCACGAAGATACCATTACATAGCTGGCCTGAATGTTTATTTTGCATGTTTTTTACCTGCCGTAGGTACCTACTGTAGAAATATAATTTTTATTCATGGGTGTATAATATTATTATTTTGCAGATCGGTTAATTATTATTTTATTTTTTTTTATTTTTATATTTTCAACAATTGAATTCCATCGTGGCGCAGGGGCACAAAGGTGTGACTGTACACGACGATTGTGGGTTCGATTCCCACTCGAGGAAGTGAAATATTTATTTACATTTTTATTTCAATTTTTTTCGCTCTGGTGTCGATGCTTTAATTAAATTCGTATTATTGTTTTACTTTATATAAAAGACCTAGGTCGTGCTTTACGTAGACATCTGTAATCTGTATATTATTAATTGTCGACACGATTCCAATTTCAAAATTCTGTCGTTTATTTTTATTTATTTATTGTACATGGTGGATAGCGCCATTTTTAATTATCATAATTTTTTTAAATATTACTCTTCCAACCTCTGATATTAAATTATTCTGCCAAGTTATTAAAATTAATAATTAAATTATACTTCTTATATAATTTCCAGGTCCTTACGTAAATTCTTCCAATACGTTCAAGAGGCGATGCCGGTACGGATGCGAGCCATACACGTTTTCAATACCGAGCCAATTTTGGACAAGTTGCTGATGCTCATCAGACCGTTTATGGACAAAAAGTTTTTTGACATGGTAAGTTTTACTTGGGTTAATAATTGCATATTTGTTAGTAGATTTCCTTGGTTTTAATAACATTCCTTATATGGTATATTAATAAATGTGAATTGAAGATTATAAAAATATATATTTTTTCAATTTTTTAAATAGTTAGGCTTTTCTTACTGCTTTAAGTGCTATAGAGTTCAAAATTAGTTATACGTAGCTTAGGTATAATACAATATTATGACATCAACGAGCTGGTGTGATGATGGAGTCGGGGTCTGAATATTGAACATCTTTAGAAGTTTCTAGTAAGCCTTTCGAGTTAAATACAATTTATACCCACGAGCATGTTAAGTACTTATCGTTTGCTGTAGAAAAGTGTGTTTTCTAGTTTTTAAAATAAATTTTAGAAGAAATCTTTCCTTTTAGCATTTTGTATAAATTATAATATTTATATACTTAAATGTCAGTTCTGCCTTCAATAGTTATTTTCAATTAAAAGTCAGATCGACTGATTCACTTAACCCGTTTTGACCTGTAAAACGTAACAAAGTTAGACGATAAAGAACTCGCGACCTTTTTTATTGAGGCCATTTGATTTATATACTTACATAGTTGCTATTTTGTTGTTATCTTAGTTAAATGATCGAATCAGTAGTCATGGGCGTAGCAAGAGATATTTTCTTGTTGGTTGATTAAACAGCGTAGGAAAACCTTAAAAGAAAAAAATTGTTCATAAAATTCTGAAAATCGGATAGAATGCGATGATCGTGTTTTATTATTTTTAGTGGTTTAATTAATCCAGAAAAAAATATAAACAGCCCCCGAACCGCGACATTTACTGAATGGAATTGAACTAACCACCGCTGCTCCGAGATACCATAATAAATAATGTTTTTTAATTACAGATTAAATTCCACCACAAAAATGAGGATTTGGAGAAGTTTTATGAAACAATCGTACCACGATGCGCTTTACCGCCAAACTATGGCGGGTCACTTCCCGACACTCAAACGTTACACAAAAAATGTATGCAAACACTCAAATCTCTGGAACCCTACTTCAGAGCTGAGGAAGAACAAAGAATTAATGCGTTACCCGATAAGAAAAGGGAGAAAGCTATGGAGAAGGCCTTCAAGAATTTAGATATTGACTAACTGATTAAAAAGTTAATTAAAAAACTATTCGAAATACAAAATCAGATGATGTTTAGAAAATTGTAGCAAAGATTGTATTAATTTGTGATTAATTTAAATAATTTAAAAGTTATTAATATTTGTAGGGAGTTAAATGTTACAACAATAAATAAATCCTAATATTTCTTATAAGGCAATACCTAACTGGTAGAAACAAATGGAAAAAATTATATAGCGCAATTGAACTGTATAATTTATAAAATCTAGATCTTGCTTTAAGTTGTATCAAAATTATTATTTAACTACTTTTGTGTAGACTGCTTTTAATCTTATATAACCATTTCGTATAAAAAAATATGCAAATAAAATATATACAAGTACAAATTTATTTTAAAATACATAATCTTTGAAGTTAATTAATTCATTTTTTATTAAACGACATTCTCAGTATAATATTGAATATTTTAACAATTTATATGAAATTATATTATATCCTTTTTCTTCTGACAATCTCCTTAGTAGGTATTTTTAATTTTTAAGAAACATTCTTTTATAGACAAGGGTAGTTATTATTTTATATGAATTTCATAGTTTAGTAGGCATATATTTTCCATTAAAAGTGCCAAATAGAAGGCAAATATATAATTAATTATTATTACAAATAATACAAATTAATCTTTATTAACACTTTTTGTAACTTCAAGCTTTATCCCGCACGCAGAAGGTAAATGCAATGCAAAAATGTCTTAAATATATGGGAAAATGGAGAAAACAGTGTCCAAACAGTAGGCACTCTCTGCCTACTTTGTTATATGCGGGATGCTGCGTGAAGCTTAAAAAAATTTTAACACGCTAAAAAAACCTATACAAAATTTTATTAAAACTTGTTAATCTTAAATATAATATTACTAAATATTAAATGTTATAATATAATTAAATCGGCTACGTGCAATTGCAACATATATATGTATAATTTTTTTAAGGAAGTTGAACTTCAATGTTCACAAAGTATTTAAATGATATGACTTATTATCCATAAACATTTAATTAAGGAAATGGCCATGACACAAGTTGGAGACTTAAAATATTGTAATATTCAGATATAATTTATTTATTACATATATATAAATTATATAAGATGAAACAATCTCTATGACACTACACAGAGACTAAATATTTAGTTATAAATAGGCATTATAGCTTTTAAATAAAAAAAACTCTTTTATTTTAAATATGACACAATTAAAACTGTAATCAGTGCTAGAGCATTTAATGTATAGTAAATATGATACATAAATTAAATATCTGTCCAATTGAAACAACATTATAGAAAAATAAAAACAAAACAATTATTATTATTAATAAAAATATTTTTTTATACTAAACTATGATAAAAAAATAAACAAAAATATAGCATAGCAAATAGTAATAGCAGCACGATATAGGAACAGCCTTACTAGAAAAAAAATAAATGTCAATTGCATTAGTGTTACCATAATAAAGTTAAAACACAAAATTAGATATTTTAATTATAATAAAAAATATAAAGTAATCTTAAATATAAGAAGTTTTGTTAATTTTTTCATTGTTTTTGACGTAAAAATATTTTTTAAAGGCATTTTATATTTTTTTTGTACTTAACTGTTTCCATGCTTTTTGTTTATATATTGAGTGCGTCAATTTAATTTTAAAATAATAAGATTGTCATTGTTTTCATAATTTATATAAATTACGTACATTTATTTTTCTTTAATTTTAATAAGCATTTCAGTGGAAAATAGATTGTCTTAACACTAGGTTCCCTATGTCTACCTTGCAGTATGCGGAAGAAAGGAATTAAACATTTTAATAACAGCATATGTCATAACATTAAAATTATTTCATGGTTATCATAACATGAGAACCTCACTCATTTTGCATAAGGAAAGGCAGATGGAGAGAACTTAATGTTAAGTAAGACACTCCATTTTATATCTATTTACGATAAGTAAGTAAACTGTATGTACATTAATTATTGTATGTATGTAGCAATGTAGTAATATTTGGAACCGGTACAAAATTTACTTAAGCATTTATGTATTTTTTTACTTTTGTAGATATGCACCGTTTCGAACTTATTATATAAATATTATTGAAAAATATACATTTTAGAAATACTTAAAATATTTATTTTAGAAATACATTTTAACGTCGTTTTATTAAATTATTGAAAAATGTAATGTTATTAAAAAATAATTTAAATAGCTAATTAAATACATGTAAAATATATTATTATTGGCACTGTCATTCATGTTTATTTATCTATGCAAGAAAATGCTTTAAGTATTTCTTAGATGTGATTTGGACCTACAAGCATTACATATAATATTTATATAAATTTGTTTAGTACACCTTAAAGAGTAGATAGAAGTACACTTAAAAAATAAATGGATATGAATATAATATATTTAGATTAAGTATACCTACTTCACTCTTTAAAAAAGTGAACTTCCTCAAGAAAATGTCGATAAGAAACATATTTCTTGAGCATTACATTCTTGTCTACATTTTCTTGAGCTAAGTCACTTTATTTCTAAGAGTATGGTATATATAGAAGGTTTTCTTTTATCGAAGCTTTCAAAGGATTTTAGCTGTTGCATTGGGGTGGAGGATTCTTGTTTTTACTTAATTTTGTGTTGAATGTGATATTTGTTTTAAATTTTATATTATAATAGGTTCTGGGAACCCTGTGTTATTTAATTTAGTGCTAAATAAATGATTTATGTTGATTTTGTTTTTTTTTTTAATATTACAAATTCAATTTCTTAACAGGAGTAATAATAATGTGGGTATAAAAAATATATGTTACATTTTATTCTTTTAAGAATTAAATAAACAAATTCTTTAAATATACAAAAGTATAAAATCACGTTGAATAGTTAATTGGATTAATGGTAATAGGTTTAATTTTTAACCTGGAACATTTATATTTATAACGGATGTCTATATAAATATTAAAATTGTCTTCATTATTGTTTCGCTTCATATCTAATCTGGTAACTTGATCATCTACTAATTTTATTATTTCTTTAAAAAATATAATATTAAATAATACCTTGATTGTATAAAAGATGGCGTTAGTGTAAGCATAATTAAAAATAATCGTTAATTCTGTATTTTAAGTTTTTACTTCGCTTACAAATTATAATATTTGACGGACTAAATTGATAATAAAAATATAATAACTAAATTCGTGTGAGATAAAATCAAAAGAATTGACAGCTGGTAACACTAAATTCTGGCGCGAGCGGATGTCAAACAAAAAATAATAACCGTCTTAAAACACCTGCCGTATTTCATATCAAACTTTTGTTGGGATAATTTTTCTAAATTGTGAATGAAACTTATGCTAAATTTGTGATTATTTTGAGTTCTGACGTTAAATCAAGTTGTTAGAATCATTTAAACTATAAACTAGCGAATTTAAGTAAAGCTATCTCTATTTCAATGGGTGAGTGCGCAATACGTTATAAGTGCTTTTAGTTTGTATTCTTTGTTGAAATCATGAATAAAAAGTATTTTTATTTATTATTTTAATTATTTTAAATAATTCTTAGGCGTCTCTTGTATACATCTTAGATAAAAGTGTAAAATTTCCGTACTTTTAATAAAAAAAATCTAATTTTATATTTTAAACATATGTAAAACAACTTTTTTTTACTTAGAAATGTATACAATTAGCGTTGTTTTGTAACATTTTTTTCCTAACACTGGAAAAGTTCGAAAACTTCGGCTATCAAAATATGTGATAAAAATCCATTAGAATACCTATGGTATTATATAGGTTTCATAATCATAATAAAAGTTTAAATTATTTGAAATATAACATGTAAAATATACTGTAGTTATAGGCAATACATAAATAACAAAAAAATTTTTTTCTTTTACAGTGAACCATGAGCACAATAGATAACAATCAATTCGAAGTAAAATCAGCTAAAAGAAAGGTTCAAACAGGGCCTAACGTCTACCTCAACCCAGCATTAGACCTTCTCGTCAACGAGGATCCAATGGTCAACACCGCTATGGAAATAACTCCGCACAAAAGACGCAAAAGAACTAAAAGTTGTGATATAGCAACATTTGAGAACAGCGCTTTAGATTTAGGTATAAGCAAATCTGCTGTAAATGAATTTTTACAAAGAGAACTGCAAAATGTGCATAAAAATATTAAAAAATATGATACACCTGTTCTAACAATGGAAAAAGAAGAACCTATATATGCTAATTTGAGTGAATTGTCTAACATACAAAACAATTTAACTGATACTGTTGTTATGCCTCAACAAATTATTAATGAAACTAATTTGGAAATAGCAGATAGTGCCTTAGAAATTGATTCTGGGATATCAGTACTTGATAATAAATCAACTTTAAACACTGAAACTTTCAATGGAGATTTACATAATAATGATGTATCAGCAATAAACAATACTACAAATGTACAAACAAATATAAATAATCAAATATTTGTAAATAACTCTAGTAATCTAAATTTAAGCTTTATAGATAGATTAGCATTAGACTCACCCAGCACTTCTAACCAATCTTTATACTTTGATGACGACTTAAACGAAAGCAACATAATGGAAATAAAAACAATTACAATTATAACTAAGAAAAAAATAATTGCAAACAAGAAAAATACAAATCCTTTCTTAGATCCTAATTTAAAGGTAAATGAAGTAACTGTTGGAGAAAATCCATTTATAGATCAAGATGAAACACAAACTGATTCAGAATATACTACTGGAACCAGTATAGCCTTAAATAACCCTTCAAACATAATTGTGCCTAGACAGCTATTTACCAACGATACCAACAGTACAATATCAACTGTAAACGAATCATTATACCCAGAAAATCATTTATATGAAAATATAGACAGCTATAGGTCTGAAAGTCCCATTTATGAAAACATAGGGGACGATATACCAGATAACTATAATAAACAAAGTAAAATACTGGGTTATGATGTTTCTCAATTCAGTGCTATTGATATTATGAATTTGAATAGAAAAACCCATGTCCATTCAAATGATTCAATTGATAAAAAGGATTTAAAACATCATATATTAAAAGCAAGCAATAAGCTTTCTAAAAAAGTGTTTAAGACATTAAAGAAAAAGTTTAAAAGTGATAAAGTTGATCATAATGTAACAATCAATCCTTATGAAGTTCCACGAAAAGCTCCAAAACAGAAAGAAAAAGAGAAAGAATCAGGAATTGCTAACCCAGCATTGAATTTAGATAATTCAGATGAAATTGAAATTGAAGAATTAGATGATGAACCGGAATATGAAACTGTAAAAACTATTAGAAATACACATTTAAATACTAATATTACACCTTTAAAGGAAAAATTCCATGATAATTTTGATCATTCTCATAATTCTTATACAGCTGGAAAGAAAGTTAGGTTTGATTCTACACTAAATAAAGAGAAGATTATAACGGGGAATAGCTTTGATGGTGATATCCAAAGTCCTGGGTTCAATGCCAAGATTGAAAAATATCATGATGAATTAGAAAACTGTATTAATGAAAGGAAATATTTACAGCAAAATATGTGAATTCACAAAATATGCGATTCTCTAAGTTTTATTAGTATTTAAAATCTGATAATTCTACAGATATATGGTCCGTACACTTCTTTACTTTACCATGAAATATTTAAATTATAATTATTTACTCTAGACCTTAAGCTGAATGCCTAAGTAAGTTTTTTTATTTCTATTTGACATACAATTATTATAATTGATATTAGTAGTTAATGGCCTCTTATGCTTATTAAAATTATTAAAACTATCTATATACTTAACTATCTTGAACAGATTATTAAAAAAATATATTTTTGTATGTGTTAAAAAAAGGAATTTCCTCGATGGTTATGAAGTTGTATGCAATTATTACTATAACTTTTTTAACAAGTATGTTTCATATTTTACAGGATTTAAAAAAATGTTTAAAATAGAAAAAAATAACCAAAGTTTTAACATATTTATCATTTAATTACATTTGTGTGTGTCAGTCAAAGAGGCCTATATCCATCCATGACTTAAAAACATGTTTTTTTTACTTAAACTATTTATATACTATTAGGTATACCTTTCAGGAACCTTATAGGGAACTAGTAGGTAACAGTTTTACTCAGGTTTTGTTTTTTTTTAACTATCCAACGTAGATACCTAAGATTTTTCATGTTTATTTTATTGTTACTATTTATTGTTTGCCAACAGAACAAAGACAATTTCTTGCCTCTCTTTTAAGAAAAAAAACAAAAGATTCTTCTAGAATGAAATAATTATTTTTAATTTCTACTAATTATCAAAGGTACTTTAAAAATATGCCTTTCAAAACTATTTTATGTAATAAATAATGATTTTATTTTTTAGATATTTAAGTTAGAAAGCTAAAAAGAAAAGTTTAAATTTTCCTAAAATAATTTTTTAAATAATAATTTTAATGGAAAAAAGTATGCATTAAGCTAGTCTCTTCTGTTAGTATTTAACAGTTTGTTTTAATAAAAATAACTTATTGTTAATTTTAGGTATATTTATTATTTTAAGTTATTAATAATTGTACTTTACCAAATATTAAAGTATTACTTATAACATATTTTTTTTAAAAAAATATTTTTCTCTTCTCTCTAATCCATTTTTGTCATTCTACTACTGGCCCCTACGCGGCTTCGCCCACATCTTTCTTATTTCAGTGTATTTAGGAAAAATTGACACAGAAAGAGACACAATAACCATATACCTAACTATTGCGTTGTATTTAAGTATCGTGTAAATAACTAAGTATATGCACTTTAAAAGAGGACAGTCGTGGCGCAGGGGAAGAAAATGAAGCTATAAACGCGACGGTTGCGAGTTCGAATCCCACTCGAGGAACTGAACTTGGCCCTAGCAAAGAGACTACGCGCGACATTGAGTTCCATTACCACTAAAAAACAACAATCAACATGCTGTGATATTCTTGAGATAATTCGGTGGAAAGTGGGTAATGGAAGAGCTTTAATGGAGAACAATTGTGTCTTAACAATGGTGTCTTAATTCTAGGTTCCCATGTTCCCTCTGCCTACCCTGCTATGTGCGGGATACAGCGTGAAGCTGAAAAACAATAAGAACATTTTAAAACTATATTTTTCCCATATGATGCTGAAATCACTAAACTACTGAGGAAATAGGTAGATTCATATTAAAATCATTTAACCTATAAATAGCTGGAAGGTATTAAATTAACCTGTACCCTTGAGTGCAGTCTGCAGTGCAGCTACCTACATATTAGATAATCGCGAATATTTCCGGTTCGACGCCCACATACGTAAATGCTTGTAGAAATAAAACTATACTTTTATATAACTTATACCTACATATATTTATCTATTTCTAATATACCTTTTATTTATAAATAAAATGTCGCGAATAAATTAATATAAATTTTATTTTAATATTTTGTTTTTTAATTCTGATTTGACAGCACTCCTAGCTATTTTTGTGCTATGCAATTATTACTTGCTTTTAGCGTCACGCTGTATCACGCTCACAGCAGGTTAGGCAGATCGAACCTAGTGTTAAGACACTCCATTCCCCATTTCCCGCCGAATTCCGGAGGCATTGCGTGTTGCGTGGTGGAACTCAACGCCGCCCTTTGCCTTGACAAGAGCAAAGAAAAGGAAATTTTAAATAAATTTTAAATAAATATATTTTCTTTTTTTTAATGAAATTGATATCTTTAATAATATTTTTATTTAAGCACTTATAGATAATAATAACATAGTTAATAATAAATATAATTTTTTTTTCTAGTAGTCATATGTGAGGTCATTATACTCATGTTTACTGAGAAAGGAGTCAGCGACTGAGATACGGTCATAAAACTTTGTTAAATACAAAAGTTTGAGATAAAATGTAGATAAGAAGTGGGCTGTAAAGATCTTTGAGATGTAAATGTATAATATATAGGCCATTGGGGGACAGCATCTGATTGTAACAATGTTTGTGGGTTCGATCCCAATTCGGGGGAATGATTATATCCAAATTATTTTTATTATTTTTGCCCTACCTCAACCCATATACTTCACATTTGTTTAAATTCTTTCTTAGTGCTAAAAAGTAAAATACTTCAATTCTTATTTGAGGAAATGAAATGCCTCCAGAATTTGGCGAAACATGGGGAACGCAGTGTCTTAACACGAGGTTCCCTCTGCTTACCCTGCTCTGTGCGGGATATATTATTAAAATTTATTATGTTTTAAAAATATACTTATAATATTTTCATTTCCTCGCTCTGGTAACGAGACAGCGACATTTCGCCACTCAACGAGCATTGCTTTGAGAATTCTGCGGATTAAGTAGGGAACGGAAGTCTTAATACTAGGTTTCCAGGTTCCCTTTGCGTACCTCACAAAATGCGGAGTACAACAAGAAACTAAAATACATATATACATGGCATAAAGCTTCTCTTACATCTTGCAAATACCTATTAAACACATATTATATGAAAATATACGAATGTAATAATATTTTTTTAATATCCGTTTATATGAACGCAAACGGTTATATTGCTTCAATTGATTTTTTATTACGGCGTATTACTTAGACGTTGAAATTGATAATATTGAATGGAGGTCGTCGCGACATATAGATACTTAAATAAATAAAATATTTGATTAGACTGAATGAAAAAAGATTAGAATGCTACCATTCTAAATTTGGAATAGGTACGGAGTGTCTTAACACTAAGCTCCCTCTGTCTTCTCTGCTACTTCTGTTGCGTGAAGCTGGTAAAAAGGCAGTAAGGGATCATATGTCCGTGAACTTAGCAGATAATTGTCCAGCTCTTCGCATGCAGCTGATTTTTAAGATTTTAAACATAGTTCTGGCGTTTTTACTCCAAGAAAAAGTAACTTGAAAAAGCGATCTAATAACTAACTGTAATAACTAATAACTAGAGATGAATAAAATTGTTTTTATTTCAATTTCTGTTGATTTTTAATATTACTCAGTATTGTTGATTTGACGTAGAACATATATTTTAATTAAAAAAAATCACGCTTTGTAAATTGTTCGAATCGTAAAGTAATTTTTAAAATAGATAAAGTTATGCTTAGACGGAGCGGAAAATGGGGAACTAAAGTGTCCGAAAGGGTAACGAAGTATCTTAACACTCGGTTGCCAGATTTCCTCTGCCTGTCCTGCTATGTGAGGAAAACAGCGTAATAAGTAAAAATGAAATAATAGAAAAATCTCAATTTTATTACTCACGTAAAAGGCAATATCTTTTCTATATAGAGAGTAGGTATATCACAATATGCAAAGCTAAGCTAGGTCAGGTCACTAAATAATGCGACCAAATATAATATTCAACAATTTCTTCAATCCCGAAGTAACGTCCGCTCTTTTGGATTTAGTCGTTTTATAAGAATACGGATAAATTAAATCGACGATATTTTCAAGTAGAGTAAAGGAGGTGACGGGTGCTTTATTTAGCAGGGTTATAATGTACAAAGGTTGTTGAACGATTTGTTAGGCATTATAGATTAGATTAATAGACATGGTGTTTTAAAGTAGATAATCTAAGCTTATATTCTGTTTCTAATGAACTTAAATTTATTAATGTAAGAAATATATAAATTCGGCAGAAAGTGGGGAACCGAGTGTCTTAACACTAGGTTCCCTCTGCCTACACTGCTGTGTGCGGAATACAGCAGATTTTTTATATATATATATTCTACAATGATAATATAAGATTAAAAAATTATTTTTAATTAAGCACTTTCCGCCGAATTCATCGAAGCATTGCCTGTTGATTGGCGGAACTGAACTCAATTAGCTCTTACGAGGGCTGCAACGATCCATCCGCAACGTGCACCTCCAGAGAGCGCACTGATAGGGCGTCCCCCCAAGGCAACGCGCACCAGTGCGTCCCCGCTGGTGAGTCAAGTGGCGAATGCGGCGTTGGGGACCGCCACCCAACACGTCATATCCGGAACGGCGGGAGGTGGAGGACGAAGCTATAAATAGCTATGTGAAATGAAAGAGGAATGATGGAAGAAAAGAAGAATGAATTATTAGATGTGATGAATGATAACGAGGCGAAAGAGGTATGTAGAGACCGTACCGTTTTCCCCGACTATCCCGCTAGGAATAAAGCGTGAAGCTATGTATGTATGTACAAACGGTAAAGAAAATGAATATCGATTAAAATTTAGAGCTTAAATTGTATCCCAAGTGAACACAGAACTCGGCACCCATATCAATCTCCCATACTTTTGTCGAGAACGACGTGTTAACTTTTAACTTGGCTCTTATTTAATATTTAAATGTTTTTATACGATATATTTAAAATGCGTAATCATGATTTATTATTGCATTGATAAGTAGTTTAAATATATAATGCACTTAAAACATGTTTTTCTTTCTGATTCCTTTGATAACTAAAATAGCATTCACGTAAATATGTTTACTAATGGAAAGACTGCGCCCATATTATTTTTATTTATGCAATCATACACTTTTAGTAGGTAAATATGGTCTTGTGGCTTTCAATTTTATAAAAAATACTTTATTTCGGTAGAGAAGGTCATGTATCGTTGCGAAGCGTCGGTAAACGTGACGGCTGCAGGTTCGATTCTTGCTGAGAAGAATTAGTTATTTTCATTTCATCGCCCTGGTACCAAGGTGAAAAGCAAAAATAATAATTTTCTGATAAGCATCAGGATTTAGGTTAGAGTGATGAAATAGAGTATATATATATATGAATAAGTAATAAAATAATATAATTTCTTCTAATATATAAGTTTTGATATTTTCTTCATATATGGGGTTAGATTTTAAAAAATTATAGCCAATATATAAAAACAGCGGTCTTGCCCATTTCGTCTGGTATTTGCGTCATAATTGAGTGACACACATATCACAAATTGTTAACAGCTTTAAATCTCTAACCACTTTAATTATTCTGAACTGGCTCAAATTAAGGTATTCTTATAGACTACAGATAAATTCTGCAATATAAAAAAGATCCCTTATGTTTATTTTTTCAGTTTTACCCTGTACCCTGATTAAACTTATCTATCCTAGATAGAAGGAACCTAGAGTCAAGACGCTCTGAGAGTCCGTGAATGGTGTATCCTAACGCCGCGCTTTGCAGGGCCAGCAACCAGAGCAAGAAAATAGTTCGCCAGAGTGGGAATCGAATATACGACCGTCACGTAACAACGCTGTATCGCTGCGCCTCTCGGCAGCTTTGCTCTATTGGGCGAATCTAATCGATATTTTCTTTAATTATATTTCAAATTTATAAAGAAATTTAAAATTATATAAATAAATTAATTAATAATTTTCGCAAACGCGAATTTTAACTATGATACATATCTATTTTTAAATACACAATTGAAATAAAAATATAAATGTAATAAACACAAAAAAAAAACATCCGCAAAAAAAAACATATAATATAATTTATCAAAAATAAACATTGCGTTATCTATGTTTAAAAAAACAAAACGTCAGTTTTCCCGCGCTCCGCGTCACCGTGTCCTCTTCTACGCATGTCTCTTCACAGTATTGAATGGACGGCTAGTTCGCAGCGATTTTCTTATAAAACCAGTCCTGTGTGTCGGAATTATTGATTTTTTGCGTTTAAATATTATAGAAGAATCCCTTTTAATTGTTGTGATGGTGAGAATTAATAAACAGTGCCTTTCGTGAGTGATATTGTTGGTGATATCGATCGGTGAGTGGGTCATGGAGAATTATAATATAAAAATATTTTATATATAAAATAACAAGCTATTATTTGTTTTGTATATATCTATATTAATGTTCATTTAGTTATGATAGATTTATGGTGCTGTACTGAAAATATATAACAAAAGTTTAGACGTTGAATGTTGTTTTGTTTACAAAGAGGCTATAGAATAGTGGCTGGTACGATGATTTGCATATCTCATAAAGAAATATTTTCGACAACGCTACATACAAACTATTGTTTGAAATGGTAAATACTTCTTTTCTCCAGCGATTTAAAAAAAATAGTACGAAACAGATTTTTTTTAAAAATGCAAATTTTATATTATTTCACCTTGAACTATGTATGTATGATACATACACGTATCTATAAATTATTTAAGTGAATTCTTTTATTCATGGTATTATGGTTGGCTTATTCCTGTTTCTAATTTAAATACATGTGTATTTATGTATTGTTTACACAACAATACTACTAACGCGAAACATTTTGATAGAATGTAGAGCAACTCGGCTTGGGGCCATTCCGGGAAATTCTTTAACAAACCATGTATTATTCAACTTAAAATATAAATAATTTATCATTTTCATCTGTTATCTCTACAAACATTTATAAAACTTTTCCATTACTGGTACTGTGTTGCAAACAACGCACAGACGGAACTGTGCGGAGTAGAACGCTGAAATTTGTTATATGGAGAAATAAGGCCCGCATCATTCTCAGAGTAAGAATAGGTTTATAAATACAGGTTAAAAGAAAAATTCTCGAAATTCCTACGGTAACGGGAAAAACGGTATTTTTCATTTTACGTTTTAAGTCCACGTAAACAAAGCTGCGGGCGACGACTAGTAAACATTATATAACTAAAACTAATGAACCCAAGGAAAGCTTTCAAGAACATAATAAATTAATGCTATAGTTACATATTCATTTACTTTCAAAGTAGGTTAAACTATAGGCGGTATCACCCTGTATAAAGTTTATTGCATAACTGAAATAACTGAATCATATATAAATTGTGTTATGTTTGTTAAGGCAGCAAAGTGTGAAAGCAAATTAACGATTGATCTCCTAGAAATTTCCCATGTACAGTACAGTACGGTCAACGAGTCTTGTCCGCCCTGAAGTTAGCTGTAGCTGCGCAGATTTGATTTCAGGATTTTTCTTACTTTCGATTATTTTTTTCTGGAGTGAACAAGGTGGAAAAGTTGATCGTGTCCACAACTTGTTAACCGTACTGTAGATATTTGAAACTTTAACTAAAATCTGTTCAAAAAGGGTAGTGAATTAATTATCAAATATTATTTGCAAACGGGTTTATTTTTTACAGCGTCTCTTTTTCTACATATGGTGTAGGATTCTCGAAAGGTTTAAAATGAAATAAATAATTTTTATTAAATATTAATCAACATAATATTATCTAAAAAATCCAAACTATCTTTCCATATTTGGTCGATATTGCGTTTTAAAAATTTCAAGCCTAACTTGGCTTATTGCATTTATGAGAACGACTGTCATTTGACCTCTAACGCATATATAGTTAGATAACCTCTAGATTGACCAATTATAAGAATTATGTCTTCAGTCTACCATAGATCGTTGTGGCGTTTTGGACTGTCTTGACTCTTCTTGCAGTAGAACAGCTTCCGGCTGGGAACCCAAAGGCTGTGGGTTCGACGTCGACTCGAGAGAATCATTATATGTGATTTATTCTCATTTCCCCGATATCTTGAATATTCAGTAAGTTGAAAACAGAGTGTTTGAACACTCAATTTGTCTATCCTGCTATACGGGAAAAAGCATAAAACTGCTTTTAGAGCAAATAGTAAACCTGAGTGAACTCCCTCCTACGCTTAATTTAATCAGTCTGTACAGTAATGGATGTGCCGGTGAGATATACCTACAGGATAGGACAAACGTTTTCTATGTAATATACTCGTAGTATGTCTCGTATCGGAGTTGAATATATATTTTTTAATATATATCTCATCATGAAGTTGACAGTTAAGCATCCGTTTTAGATACATTTCGTTTTTGGACATGCAATTCTTCTTTTAAATAAAATAGGTTTAAATTTTCATCAATAAAGAGTCTGGTATTTTATAATTACTTCGCCCCGCTCCCTAGAACGGAACGAGTCGTTTCAACTCTTTCTGCTCGTTCGGTCCTTTCCGCCAATTAACACAATCCGTTCCCTCGAGCGAGGGTCGAACTGCAATACTGTGCCACAAGTATGTTTATAGTGGGGAAGTTATCTGCCAACCTCCTATCTTCTTCAACAGGAAGAGTCAGTATAATAAAAAAGATTTTTAACTAATACTACTATAGATTTAATAATATCTCATTATATTATCTAAAAATCTTTCTTATTATTTAAAATTTATTATTTGCGAAAAATTACCGGATATCCCTGAAGGTAAGAAAAAAACATTCTTTAAATAGAATATACATGTGATAAAAAATGTAAATTTAATACTGTAGGAAGCCTCAAAGTGTCATAACGACTGACTCGTCTGTCGACTTCACTCATTTCATGTACCGTGACCCGCTTTTCATTGGGTCATATCAATTTATTTTTCAACTATTTAATATATGTATACGTAACTTCAGTAAGGTTTTTTTGTTAGAAAATTGCCATCGGATTAGTTAAGATATGCCTGTTGCTCTACTATAGTTTGGGG
The DNA here is from genome assembly GCA_016802625.1 of Heliconius numata. Lineage (NCBI taxonomy): Eukaryota > Metazoa > Arthropoda > Insecta > Lepidoptera > Nymphalidae > Heliconius > Heliconius numata. Next base: position 5,731 of record JAEBDU010009197.1, on the reverse strand, counting down.
TTCAAATAAGCATAATATTTTATTTTAATTACTTAACTTCATTACCATAATCTATATATATATAAAATGACTTGTATAATATGAATATGAAGCTACAGAAGCGTCTTATAGTTCGATCCCTATTCAAATTCCAATTCAATTCAATGTTTCAATTCATGAAACTGTACGAGGAAATGAAAATATTTTTTGTAGCTTACACTGTATCCCGGAAATGGTAGGGCAGGCAGAAAAAACCTGGGAACCTAGTTTTAAAAGACTCCGTTCCCCTCTTCCTTTTGCCATTGTGTCAGGTCCAAATTTTGCGCTTTACGTGGTTATCAGAACGAGAAAATTAAAATTTAATGGATGACTTTAATGAAAAAACTTATTACTGTAAGAGTTGAAAGCGAACCCATAACTGTCTCGTTTAAATTCAGACACTGTTCTACTCCTCTATGACGTAGACCTACCTAGAGTCAATATTAGATACTAATGTTGATCTATTTAATTAAGCTAGGACGTGTAAATACTTTGTATACGAGTATTTATAGACTAATTTGTAATAAAAGTTTAATTAATTTGAAAGCTCTCAGAGCTATACATATTTGCATTGTTACGTTTTTAATTTATTTATATAAAAGCTATTAGTAACCTGCACGTGGCTCCGTCTGCTTAACCTACGTGATTATTCATTTAATAAACTTAACATACCAAACGGTCAAGCAGCGCCAAACAATGCGGTCTATGACTAACTCCTTTGCCTCGTCCACTGTCATCAATTAAACTTATAAATGCTCTACCAGGGGTCCTCATCCATTTGACGTGACCTGCCCCCACTATAGTCGATAGTTTATCCTCCAAGGCTAATCGAGGTCTTCCCTTCTATCTCTTACTCACTCTTGCTTCATAAGTCTTTCTTGCTATTCTCTCGACACTTATTCTCTTGGTATGTGAGCTTAACTGTCTCCACACATCCAACGAAGAGAGCCCATCTCGGCAGCTTTCTTTCATTCTTCTTCTTAAATATCCACGTTTCGTTTTCGTACAACAGCGTCGACCCCAGCAGCACATTGTATACGGCAAACGCTGTACGTTTGGCTATGCTGATGTCTCAATGTCTAATAAATGCATTATAAGGCAAAATACTGTTCGAGACACTCGTATGGTGGTAGCGGGCTTCGGGCTCTATGGCTTGTTTTAAGCCAGAAACTATTCAATATAGGTATAAATAGTGTTTTTAAAATGATATTATTATTAAAGAACGAAAATAATGCAGAGCAGTAATTTAATAATCTATAAAACTTATAGAACTACCTACAAGTATAAAATTATTTTACGCATTTTTAAGATTGCTAGTTAATAAATATAACTACCCTCAAGAAAAGTACTTATAGGTTTTCCTAAATTTTAAAATATTTCATCTTCGTTCTTAAAGCGCAATAATGTTACAATGAAGGGATGAATATGTATAGGTATACATATATGTAGTCGTCTTCACTCACTATATTAAATTCTTAATAGAAAACCGCGTGCAGTAAATAGCATTCATATAAAAATATTACGTGACAACATACGACCCCGCCTCGGTATGTGAAACATTTTTATTGGTATTTATGTGGGACGCAGGCGCTGACAAAAATACTGATATATACATATAATAGTTAGGTAAATATAGTTTGTGACTTCCGTCCAGTTTGTATTTATATACATACTTATCAGCTTCACGCTGTATCCCGCACACAGCTTCCCACTCGTATTATCGTAACTTCTCCGCTCTGGCAAGACAAATCGCGGCGTTAAGTTGCGTAACGCTACACGTAATATCTACAATTTGAGCGGGAATCCGTTACCAGTGTCTCGATACGACGTTCTCTCTATCATTCTCCTATATCCCGCATAAAAAGTAAACATAAAAAACAAAATTAAAACATAATAATATTGTTTTCTAATATATTTTCTCTTCTATTGTCTGAGTTGAATTCATTTTAAATGAACCGTATGTGCGGCAATCAAACTTTCATGACAAAACATCGCGTCCCTCAACTCAATCCCAGTTTTAATTAAGAATCTTCCTATTTCATTTTGATTAAAATTTTCATATTATAGAAACAAAATGTATAATTGCATTAGTCCATGTTAGTTCAACTTTGCCAGCACTTCTTTATATGTCATATAATTATATTCATTTATAATTTTGGCAATTCTAGTGATTTTTATTTTTAAATATTGATTTATTAATATAGTGTTTGTTTTTGTTAAAACCTTAAGTATAAAAATTTACTGTAACAATCAAAAACTTAAAGTCTGCAAAGTTCCAAGCCACAAGCAAATGTGCCCTTCCCCATTCACCATCCATCAATCCACTTGACGCCTCGCCAAAGTTGCCTATCGTGCTTCTCCACGCGATAACATAATCTTACCCTACATTAAATACTTACCCATATATAACAAACCTTTTTTCATAGTCTCCTACCACTTAAAAATGTATCTATCGAGAGAAATTAATAGTTAATTAAATAGAAATTCTATTTTCTATTTCTGTAAGACCGTCTTAGCGCAATAAATGACATTTATTTCTCTGCGTTAAGTTCCGTCATGTGACAGGCAATGTCTTAAAAAGAGATGCCTTGGGTGAAGGAAGGAAGGAAGGAGTGGGCAAAGGAATGTCATAAATTCTGTTTTTTTGCTTAGCGTAGTACCTAGTAATATGAATATAAATATTTATCATAATCGGATTTGATATTCTAACAATAGCTGGTTAGAAAAAAAACATAACAAAGTAAATAATGTTGAGTGAGGATTCTTTTCAATCTTTTCAAAAGCTGTGTAAATGAGACATTATCGAATGACCCAAAAACACGGGTTCAACGAATCTTGAAGAGATTTAGGAGGGTGGTTTCCAAATTGTTTGTATATCTTTGTATGGATCGGTATGGATGAATAGGTGCTTTCGAGGTTGCTCCCATTTTCCTCATGTAGGTTGCCTTTATTTTTAGGACATTTAGATTCTGAATGGAATCGTTGATAATTAATTTTTTTTAGCTTTACGAGTATATCAGGGAACGCAAAGAGCACCGTGTGTTAAGGCACTACTTTCTGCGCAACTTTAAGACATGTTGTGTTAAGTGACGGAACTAAACACCGCGCTTCGTCTTGCTACCAGAGTAGAATAAAAATATTAAAAGATTAGATAAATAGTAAAAGCAATTTCTGATTGGGATTGTAAAAGTAAAGAAGAAAATTCTATTTAATTGAAAATGATCTTTTTATTATTGAATTATTATACCAACCTACTTTCATTGACCTATTACTTTATCTAATTGAATTATTATATAGTACTAATCTGCTTAAATTCAATGTGTAATAACAGCAAGAGCGAATAGTCTCCTGTTTTTTCTATTTATTATTAGCTCGACATTTTTTCCCGTAAAAGTCAAAAGTAAGACACTTCCGTTCTCGGCTTTCCGTCCGCTACTCAAAACACTACGTATTGAGTGGTGGATCACTTTGTTAACTACAGCAAAATGAATATTAATATATTAAATACTCGTCCCCACGAGTGGAGATTGAACCCACAACTATCACGCTAATTTACAAAATTATAAATAGGATAATAGAAGATAAGGATAAATATATTAGCGCTCTCAAAATAAATTTATCTATTGATAGATCCGTATCTGAAATATTTTCCTTATTTTGTGTGATTTAGTGACACCCGCTGGCGCCGTGCCAGCTGAGAAATTACTACGGAGCTGAAAACTGCAGCCAACTGACACACATTGATTTTAATTGCTCTAATTATGCGGTTTTTTTCTACACTGTATAAGCTTTCAATAAATATAAACTTTTTTGAATTAACTGATGTTGACTGACTGACTTTTTAATTTAATTTATTATGATGAGTACGAATTGTTTTTTCCAATCCTAATTAATTTATTTGTTAATTAGAACAATGTTTCTAATTTTGGTTGTAGTAACTTAAATGTCATCTTATATTAATTAGTATTAATAATTTATAATCTCATAGAGCTTACATTTTACATGTAAAATAGTGTGTACAGAAACAACATTTCCCCATTTACATAGACAAAGCAACGTTCACGTGACTAGATAGACTTGAATATTTTATTAAGAAAGGTTCAGATAAAAAGAAACCATAAAATTGCTTCACGAAAACTTGTAACATCGTAAGCTGGTAGCGAGACCGCGATCGTACATTTGGCGAATTTTATGCCCATCTCTATTTAGGCAGCGATACGGCGAAGGCAATCGATCGACCACAACACGCCAACACGATAAATTACTTTTTACGCTCACTCCATACAATTTTCGAAGAAAGCAGTGCATGATTTGCAGACAGTTCGTTCGTTCACATCACTGCCGTCGCTCGCTCGCTCGTGGAAACGTTTCTATTGAACACTTATTGTAACTTTTGCAAACTGGCATCGAAAGACAAAAGACCTGATATTCCGTTAAGGGCTAAAAGTGTCTGCTTAGCAGAGAGGCCCAGATCTCAGCATGGACGTAATGTTCGGAGTGCTGATACTCTTCGCTGTCGCTATTCTGCCAAAGAATATTTCCATAGGCAACCATCTAACGATCAAATTAAACGACAAATTAAAACTAATAATGTGATCGTAAAAGATTTAAAGCGAAAATTAGTAGAAAAAAAACCATGCGCAATCTCCGTTCAGACACTATCAATACCAATGACATATGCGGATAACCCTAAGCCTATTCATTCAACTTCTAAGCATAACTTAAATTGTAGTTCAAAACGAATTGATAATAAAACTAAGTTTTCTAATCCTAAACAGGCCGGTGAGAAGAAGCTGTGTCAGAGGGTCGGCGGAAAGGAGACGGAAAACAAGTTACTATTGCAGATAAGCGAAGCCGAACAAGTGTCGGACTTTGAAAGGATTCTTAATTCTAATGCAATACTGTGGGAGCGCGCTCGCGGGCACGTGTGGCGTGGCAGCGTTGCCGCTCACACCCCTTCAGCGTCACTTCTTCCGAGACCACGTTCATCTTACTCTCTTCGAACTGTAAGTCAAGCTTACCATACTCTTTTTCGTCAGCACGAAGAATCCCTGCAACATCTTATCGACCGACACCGTGAAGAAACCGCTGAACACAAAAATGCAACTTCGAGCTTACTAGAAAACCATTGGTACGAAAATCTTCAAGGTCTTTCCGAATTTTACGAGGACGATCAAACTTTACAAAAAGAAATTGAAACGATCACAGATCGAATAATTGCCGAAGAAGTTCGTAGCGGCGAAGGTGGGCAGACAACCGCTCGGAGTAACTTTAATGTTAATTTAGCTGGTTTAATCAGTTTACAAGTAAACGGGGACGGCGTATCTCCAACATATCGCGACGACCTTGGCCCCTCACCGGAGATAGATAAACTTGATACTTACGATGAAAAGGAATGGCTTGCTGCGAGCATGAGTGCAAATTGTGATGAAAAATATTTGCAGGACAATAGTGAAACCGGCATTGATAGCTTGGCTCAAAATCTAAATACGATACAAATTGATTGCGATGGAAATATCCCTACGATAACATTTAGCAATTGTTGCGACGGCCGTTCCCATGCTGACAATCAGAATAATTCTGAAGTAGTCATTCATCTCGCCGTGCCCTCAATTAACAACGTGGAAGAGGCGCGGCCGCCTCTGTGATTGGCATTGAACTGTCCGATTAAATTGTTACACAATCCTAACGAGTCTAATTAGTCCTTGTTAGT
>JAEBDU010009192.1:0-17630 GCA_016802625.1 Heliconius numata | reverse complement strand
AGGTCGAGTATTTCTCAGGGAAGGTTTATATATAGTTTATTATTTGTACATTCTTATGTAAATTAACATAAATACGATAAATGTGTATAAAGTCCTACCCGTTGAGACACTTTCGCGCATGCGCTGCTTTAATGGTAAGTACTACGTAAGTATCTACAAAAAAGTCTGCGAGAGCATATTTTTATCTTTTAAGGATAACGTGTAGTGATCATATTTCTGTCGAAAAATAGTAATTTCAATATATTTTTTATTGTGAGGGATATTTTTCCATAATGATATTAATCCTTATCCTTTAAAATACTTTATTAATTTTCTACGTTAAACGAAGATAAAATTTGTTTTTTACACTATTTCGAAATTGCGAATAGTTTTAGAGAAAAACGCATTTAATTGTTGATACATCACGCCGTTGACTCATCAGCTGTGCCGACTCAAGTTTTACTTATCCCTTACTCTCAGCATATAAATAAGTACATTAGTTACGTTGGCCATTTAATGTAGACCAAAGCTGTCTTTTACTGTTTTTTCATTTTAATAAGTACTTTAGAAGTTGTTACAATATCAAAACATCCTTGCTGCGAAACGCGTCCCGCGACGTTTTGCTTATACAAGCGCGTCATGAGTAGTTATCGGTGGTTCAGTGGTAGAATGCTCGCCTGACACGCCGTCGGCCCGGGTTCGATTCCCGGCCAATGCATGCTATTTAATTTTCCTCACAGGCAGCCACGTAGTGCTTGCTTTTCATCAGGGACAGAATACCCTTTTGAGCATTAACCACAAGCTCGAAAAAAAAACCCGCCCGCTATAGAGGCATAGCAACGAAGATTTAGATGCGTTTGCACGTATTGGATAATCGGAGTTGAATGTATTATTTCAGCGCGATATATTTGGTTTCATATTTTTGTAGTAGTTATTAGTAGGTAGGCTTTTGTTTATAATTTCTTCCGTTTAAAAATAGTCATTTAACTGTCTAAAAATAGTCATTTAAATATATTTTAATAAGTACTTGAAAAGATTAGTAGCACAGATTTAAAATTACGGTACCTACTAAAAAATCCTTGCCGAGTAAAACAATTGGAAAATCCTTATTGAAACTACGAAAATGCGGGTTGCATTAGGGTTTAATTATTTTTCACATGATCATAAGTGCTTTGCAAACATACATTATATGAATAATCCAGTAGTTAAAGCGGGCGAAGCCGCAAGGGGGTCGCTAGTAAATTATAATAAAAGAGAACGATTTCAAGATTTGCATATTTTATTTTTTGTAATAGTATAAGTTTATTGTATACAAAAAATCTCCTTAGTTAGTCATTTAATTAATCATTAAAAATTCAAATTAACTTGAAAATAAGTTACAAAAAACTAAACATTTCAGTTTTAAAATGTTACAGTGGCAAAATGCATTTTAAATTAAGATTTGAAAAGGAAGAAAAGGTTTATTGGGCTTGAAAAGAGTAGTCCGATTTGATAGAGAAAAGTCTTGAGTGTTCACACTTCGAAAACCTTTTACATTCTACAATACGTATGGAATGAAAAAAAGTTAAAAATATTTTTTCTTTACGTTCCTATATATCCACCTACATTTAAATTTATTCTTATTAATTTATATAATTTTACACGAATATTATAAAGCTATAGAATTTTGAGGTCATCGTGACGCAGGGGCACCGGTGTGCGCGAGTAAACGTGAGAGTTGCAGGTTCGATTCCCACTCGTGGGAATGAAATAGTTTATATACAAATTTTTATTTTAACACATTATATCTATAAATATTTGTTTTATAATACCTTTGCTATATAATAACTGTTCAATTGCATTTACTCTACGTTTCCCTCGCACAGCATGGTAGGCAGAGGTTAGTGTTAAGACACTCCGTTCCCTATTTTCCGCCAAATACTGGAGGCCGCTTTGCCTCAACACCAGAGCGAATAAAATGAAAATGTTAAATATTTCATTTCTTCAGGTGGGAATCGATCCCACAACCTGTCGTACTTACATTTACTTAGTCACAGTTTTTGGCCCTGTGCCACGACTGACCTTATCCAACTTTACTCTATTATGCATATTTAATTATAATCCTTAATAACTTCAGTAGAAGTAGCGCACAGAGCAGACATTCAGAGGTGCCGGGGATTATATCGATGATTTCCAACCTTAACGATCCACTTCTTGTCTCTTGGGGTATTGTCGCTAAACGTTAATTTTGTATGGACAGGTTGGTACAGAAAAGATTAATTTTAAACTATTATTATTTTAAACTATAAATAATAGTTTAAAATAATAATAGGAGAGGGAAAGATGTAAAGGGTAAGAAGTGTTTACAAATTCGATTTTTACTCAGAGAGTTTACATAATATAAAATATATTGTTTTTCCAGTCCAGTTAGAGTATGTAGGGTGTTGAAATCTGTTACCCTTCTGAAATTCTTTGTCACAGCCAACTAAACGGTATAATGTAACTAAAATTTTCTTCTGCTATATCTAAAATAAGCTATGCTGACAAAAGAAACATACTTAATATTTTTTTATAACATAATTTATCAATAAAAAGTAAATAGAACAATTGGAAGTCTCATCCATATATTTCCAAAGAACTAGTAAGCACCGCTGCCTATCCAGCTATCCGGCCGAAGCGGAAAAATCGCACGCCATCGAGACTACGCCTGAACGAGTCACCGGGATTGTTAATGTTATTACGTTTTAATTTAGGTTAATTAATTTTTGGCGGTGCTGAGTTACGCAACTTTTTTTTTGTTCGTCTGTTTTTCTGTTTGTCAAGCCTAATCTCCGGATCTACTGAATCTATTTCTATAATGACTTTTACTAAAACTTTATACTAGTAACTTTATACTTTATAACAGCTACTTTTTATCAGTGTTTAATATTTTTTTTTTCCCTGAATACACTTAAACAATGCTAGACAAATATTCGCATAGTTCAAACGGGCGAAGCCGCACTGGGGCTAGCTTACTATAAAGCTGTAGGTAATATCATTGTTTCAACGTAACCAAATCCCTCGAATTATTTGCAAGATATTCTAGGTTCTGCTGCAATTTGATTAATGGTCCGTTAGATATTAAATTATGTCAAACTCTGAGATTTCAAAGTTGCAGATCAAATACCCAAAGGTATCTTCAATGTCAAGTTTATAATGAATTTATCAACTATTCCACTTAAAACTATTAAAGTTGTAACTAATAGTGCAGTGGCTGAGTAGCTTTCTTCTGATTTTCTTTAGATTAATGCTAGGGATCTAAGTTTAATATTCTAAACCCTCCCATTTTGAGATGGATGGAAGGTGTAAAACGAAGATATATGTAGTGAGGATGAATATGGAAATGTGGATTATGATAAAAGGAAATACGAATATATAAAAATGTGATATTATGTAGCTGGATCTGAACTCACGGATCTTAAAACCTGCCAAGCGTTGTAACTCATTAAGCTATACGTTTCTATCGAGCTACAGCACACATATAAATATTAAACGCTTGTTACAATTTATTTTTAAGTCCTAATATTTTTGAATGGCGTGTACGTATGCCCAGGTTAAACTTGCAAGTGAAGCTATACAAACATAAAGAAAATTCACAAACAAAATTCGCAAAACAAATAATTATAAAATCACTACAAAGTATAAATTTCAGCTTCATTTATCCGGAAACTCCTGAAAAAAGGGCCCAAAGTCACAAGCCACCAGGTCATTTCGGTAAATGGAACAAACGTATCTTAAAGTATACATATTACATATACTAGTCGTAAGTCACGAATCGTCCTAAGTGACTTTCGATGGAACATATTGGGACCTTCGACGGGTCGATGGGTGGTTTTAACATTTTTTCCAACAAATTTCTGTTTCGTGTGAGCTTTTATCGATGGAAATATGTTATGAATAAGTGATATATATTTTTTTAAGCTTTTAACGTGTAACATTGTGGTATTGAAGAATGGTTTTGGGTTCGATTTAGATTTAGAAAAGGTTTATATTATTTATTATTCACGCTGTATCCCGTGCAAATCAGGCCACTGGCCACTGTCTAGTGTTAAGACACTCCAGTCCCAATAACTAATTCCCGTTTCACACTTTTCGCGGAATTTTTGAGGCAATGCGTTTTGGGTTATGGAGGCTGACGCCTTGCCGCTCTTGTGCCAAGCTACCAGAGTGAAGAAATTATATATTTAACTATAAAATTGTATATATGTGTATATATGGAAAAGTATATATGTTTTTTACAGAATTTTATTGGTGGTGCGATTCTCACTTTTATGGATAATCATTTATATCGGTGCGCTCTTGCCACACAGAGTGACGTTGAGTCCTATCACTTAATATGCAATGTCTGGAATACTGAAAGTGAAAGCAGAATGTATTTACGCTAGGTTATCTCTGCCTACACTGTGATATAATGAATAAGACATGAAGTTTAAGATATATATTCTTGATAACTCGATTTGGTTAAGCAAAATTAAGTAAAATCTAGAAAATAGACAATAAAAATAAAGACACAATCTGCTTCTAACTCTACAAAAAGTACAAAAAAAACGAGGATAAAAGAAACAAGATTTCCAAATCACAATACAAATTTCGCACCAGACTCTCCTCAAATAACAATTTCGCTGGAACGATCCGATATAAAACTGTAACGGCCGCAGTTTGACGATTAAATAGATAATCATAAAAAAGCAAACATAATGGACCCGGCTTCGGGCGTCATAAAAATTTAATTACACGAACAGACGCCGGTGTTATATCGAAGATTTAGATAGTTATGAGACATGTACAAAAAGTATTTTGGTTTTTTCTTTATAATCTTAAGTTATTCTATTTTATTTTTCTGGATGAAAATGTTAAGTGGCGGGACATAACGCCGTAGTCAGTTTCATGCTTTATTCCGCATATATAATTCATCTTTGCATATTAAATGGCGGAACTTAACGCCCCGTTTTATCATCCAGAGAATTTCGCTACTTAAAGTCAAAATATTTTTATTCCATAAAAATGCTTAACATTTACTTGGACATGTCATAAAGTAGAAAAAAAATGCAAATTAAAAATAACCAAAAAAAATGTGCAATTTTGACTTGAAAAAAGCCCGTTCAAATGGTTGAGCTCACGAGAAGATACAGGCAAAGATTACATAAGCACCGAACTTAGAAAGACTTAAGCACCGAACCCCCAACGAATGAATTTAGCGCATCGTAGGCAACGCACAGCATCGTAGGCAACGTAGTGTTAAGACACTTCGTTCCTATTATGACACTTCCGTTGCCCAATTCACGCCGAATTCTTGAGGCAATGCGTGTTGACTAAGGTAACTCAACGTCCCGCTTTTCCTCTTTATCATAGCGAGGAAATGAAAATATTTAATTCCTTTGGATAGAAATCGAACCCACAACCATTGCGTTTATAGTTGCACGCTTGTACATACGCGCCACGTACATACACTGGCCTCAACCACTCTTTGACGTGTTATAATATACTTTATATATGCATATACTACGAGGGAAGTTATTTTTTTATAAGCAAACTAGGTCAGCGAGGGTAGTTTTATACAAATGTTCTCTCTTTCCGCAGTTCTAAAGGTTTTTGTGAATATTTTGACATACAATAAAGCAAGTTTCCCATATAGTGCGGTTTTTGAACATCGAAATCCCGCGGGAGTCTAGCGGAAAAAGAGCGGCAGGTTTTTTATGAAAGTTCTAGAATAGTTTTGAAGTAAATATATATAGAAGTTTATTTTAATTGTTAGAGATATTGAATGAGGCCATTGCGGCACAGCATGTGACTGTAAACATGACGATTGTGGGTTCGATTATCCCTTGAGGGAATAAAATATTTCTGTTTTCTCGCTAGGAGCGAAATATAGTGCGGCGTTGAGTTCCACCACTCAACAGGTATGTCACAGTTTTATTTATAGAATAAGTATCACTAAATCATTAAGATAAGGGAGTTTCTTATCTGAACGAAAACAAACTGTAAATGTTTCAAAATACAAAGAAAAACTAATTTTATGACTTCACTCACTTTATAGGAACGTTTCTAAATTTCGAAACGTAAAACATTGGCAGATGTGTTGTATCGTCAATAGTACTTTAACTGTCTGTTTGTTTTACAATAATAGCTCATGAACTGGTGGCCTAGTTTTAACTCTATTTCTAAGTAAACAATGAAATGATTTATACAGTTGGGTGAATACAAGATGTTTACGGTCTTAGTTTACATGTAATTAGCTAAACTAATATTTTATATATTAAGATTTTCAGAAGTTTATTTCTTTTCCTCTGTTATAATATGCTGAATCTCAATTCTGTGTTATCTATGGTGCTGACAAAAAGATCAAAATGTGTGTGTTAAACTAAAACTAAACTAAACGTGAACGTGACGGTTATGTGTTCGATTCCTATATGAGGGAACGAAATATTAAATATTTTAATTAATGAAACATTTAATATTTTAATCCAAAGCGCAGTGTTGAGTGCCACCACTCAACACGTATTGCCTCGGGAATTCAGCGGTTAGTGTCTTAATGGGAACGGAGTGTCCTAATACTAGGTTTCCATTGTTTACCCTGCTATGTGCTGGTTATAGCGTGATGCAAAAAAAAAATCTTTACTAAAAATTCCAAAAAACTTAATAAATAACTTTATTTTTTTAAATCAAAACTCGTATTTTCAAAACTTCAACAACCACTTTCCAAAATAAGCTCATAACACCTAGAACTTTCGCACAAAAAGCTCAAACCATTACAGTCTACTATAAAGCCGCTTATATCTCCTAAAACAATGAACAAGACAGACAAACAACAAGACCAAAAGCTTTCAAAGTATTAAAATGAACATTAAGTGAATTATCGCGAAGCAAATCTTAATGATGCATTACTCTAATCCTTTTGTGATAAACCGACTATAAAAGTAATACGGGTGCCTTCTTAATTACCTCGCTGATATTTTACGTATATTGCGGGTTCCGTACACGTAAACGCATCGTAAACTTAGTTTACGGTTACGTCAGATTTACTGCCTGCCTATTTTATTATATGGAAAAAGTTACGTTTCTTATTTTGGTGTGATTTGGTAGTGGATTGAGGATTTGAGGCCATTGGGCGCAGTGGTATAGCGTCTGACTGTAAGCGCGAAGGTTGTGGGTTCGACTCACACTCGAGACCTTCTTCTTGACCTTTTCAGTTGCTAGCTCTAGTAAGACGATCCACCGCGGCGTTGAGGACTCAACACGAAATACGTTTTGTTTATGTAAATATTTATGTGATTTTATACGTCACAGACTTATCGTCGGTGCCTTTTGTGATTCTATTGTATATTTAATTAATAGTTGATTGAAAGGCACATCAGTCTCGTATAGTTGACTAGTAGCGTGGATCAATGAGGGCTAGGAGTGTAAGTGGAAGTGGGTATTTAAAAATGTCTCAACATAATATGTTTCGTCTTTCTCTCCTATTAAATATGATGATACAAAAAAGGAAGTCAATCTTGTTACTTGATGAAGAAGAGGGTTTTTATAACCAGATATTCATCTGAAAACCTTCCGAACACTGAAATACAGAGAACCACTCTACAAACTAAATTAATTAATTAATTACAGGGTTTTAAAGCGAGACTTGAGTCCGGCCCTCGCCACCGCCGGTCTTCTCAGTAACAACGGACTCCCCGTAGTACTTATTTGATAAAATATCTTTTATATGACAATGCGCACGAAATATTGATAGCGCGATTGAGGATCTTGATACTGATTGGTTGGTTGGAGTGAAAACGAGCGTAACGGTCACGGTTTGTGGTTCCAGGGTAAGAAGTTTGTTGATACAACTCATGATTTATCTATACATATAAAAACCTCTTACGTTACTCAGTAATATGAAGCTACTGCAATTAGAAATTATGGATTTAAATCTCTCAAAATACCAACGGTAACGGGATGAAACGAGTTTTTTCTTTTACGACTTGAAAATCCACTTGATAAGTGTCTTTCGTTTTGAGTAACTAAAAGAAAGAAATTTATGATAGATCTTTGTAACCTACTACGAAGAAAACGAAAACATATTTTTTTTTCTTTTTAAGTGAAAGTATTTAAATTAAAAATTTCATAATATACTAAAATTCCACGTTTAGTTTTCACTACAAAATTTTGGATTACTCTTGTCCTTGAGAAATAGAATGTACAGTTGAGATACAGAGTAAAACTGAAAAAAAAAATAACAAAAAATAAATATTTTTCTATCACAACCCAACACTTACGTCAACACTATCGACCATTAATTTGAATGTTGTACTACAATAGCGCAGTTTAATTTCGTTTATCACTTTATACAACAGTTTATATGTAATTTAGTGTTTGACAATGATATATTGGAACGAGTCCACGTTGAATTTCAATTATGCGAGTGTGACTGTGGAATGATGTATAACCGAAAACGAATTTCAACACATTAGAAGAGTCCCTAGTTCAAATTATTATTTGTAACTGATCTATTATACTATATAAATGTTATTAATATTTAAATTATGTACATTTAATTAAATAATCGAGGCCAGTCGTGACGTATGGGCACAAGGGTGCTACTGTAAACGTGACAGGTTGTGGATTCGATTCCCAATCAAGAAAAGGAAATATTAACAATTTTATTTTCTCGCTCTGATAACGAGGCAAAGTGTGGCATTGACTTTCTCCACTCAGCTACCCACAGAATACGTCGAAAAAAGGGGAACGGAAGTGTCATAATAAAAACGGAGTATCTTAACACTATGTTACCAAAGCGGGAAATTTAAAATAAGTTATATTAAAAAATAAATATTTATAGCTCTATAAAATATAATAGAATATTATAAAAGTTTACTACCGTTTTTACGATCAAGATACGTAAGTGAATTCATCTAGAGCCGGGCTAATGCCTGAAATTCCCCACCTGAATGCTCTCTCTTGATTCATGTACAAGAAATGATGTGGAACTAATACGCTACGTTATGTTCCTGCTTTATATACATTAGCCAAATCGCTATGTTAATATATATTTTTCACGTCTTTTTAGCCTCATAGAAAAGGAAAATCAAGGCACTTCTGTCTCCGTTTTGCGCGTGACTTCGAGATATTTGGTGTTCAGTGGTGGATCTTAACGCCGCGTTTGATCTTACAAGAGCGTCGAAATGAAAATAGCAAGATATAATCATTTTAACAAGTGGCGATCGATCATCTCGGATTTGGTTTAGAAGCTCGTGTTGAGATACTTCGTTCTAAACTTTTTGTTCTTTCTCAGACTTTTTTTAGTTTCACGTTATCTCCTATACAGCAGGGTAGGCAGAGGGAACCTAGTATTAAGAAACTCCGTCCGCATTAATACATTTCCGTTTCTCACTTACCTACCACTGAATTCTTTTGAATACCTCCAGTTAGGCGAAAAGTGGAGAACAGAGTGTCTTAACACTAGGCTCTTTCACGTGAATCTAAAAAAAATTATAAAACTTAAAATCTCCATTTTCTAATTACTTAAGGAACCATTTCAACTTTATAATCTATAAAACGATTCTTCTATATTGACATTAAAGGAAATATGTAAGTACAAAATTTTGTAATACCACCCGCATTTCATATTCATTCATCACTCATTTCCTCGGGGGAAAGCGTTGGGACGTCAATAAATATCCATTAACGAGTAATCATAATATCGATTTTAGATGTAATACATCATTTCTGTAATATATAGAGGAGAACTGGAGGTAAAATAGTCTGTTTCAAGTCTTATTTCTGAAAAACTGAAAATTTTGGGATTCATCTTTTATTTTGTTATTGTCAAAGCGGTGAAAAGAAAGTAATAGTCCTAAGTGGGAATCAAGCCCATAATCATTGCGTTTATAGTCAGGAGCTGCCTGGGCCCTGGGTTATTAGCTCCTAAATAAGTATATATTGTATATTCTATCTAGCCTCAAAGGTTTACTTGGCGGCTATAATGCTGCAGTTGCCTTGTGGAGCTAGTTGAAAAGGAAACCAGACAAACTGGCAACCTCAAAATTTCAACATTACTGATAATGGTCCCATCGTAGTCATCACCAAGTGCACGAAAGTGATGCTGGAGGATAGAATGCTTCAGATCACGATAGACGTCGCTTACGCCCTACGAGAAATATACTTCAGTATATATTCAGCCAAAAGGGTAGCAACTCCCTTTATATTGTAAACATCAAGGAGAAGTAAGGAGGCCGCAGGGGTGTAACTGAGAACGCGACATGTTATGTGTTCGATTTCCACTCCAGAAAATGAAATATTTAATATTTTGGGGAATGAAGTGTCTTAACATTAGGTTCCCTGTACTACCCTGCTGTGTGCGGGAAACAGCGTGAAACTAATAAAAATATCGTATTCCTTCCGAGGCAGAGCTCTCAAAACAAGAATTATTACATATCTCAGGTCTCACAATGTTGTAAGTATCTTAAGTACATATAAAATCGTCTTGACCCACTATCGAATGTTAGATAAATCTTTTAAATATAGCCCATTATTAGGTACATGAATGAAACTACGCCAATGCAATGAATAACACGGCAATAACGATGTATCGGAAACCCATTTTAGTTCAGTAGTTTCAAAGTTTTGGTGTAGAATGTATGATATTAATATAGAAGTGGTATCCTTTATGTAATAACTATGTTTTAGAGTTTAATAGAGAGTGTAGTGATATATCTCTCCATTTTTTCATAAGATTATGTTTAAAATAAAAGATTAAGAATATGTTACATGTAATCAGGAAGTATATTAGAAGTTATCGTACGAAAGACGAATCCATTATTTTCATATCTCCGCTCTGATATGAGACTGTCTTTACATAAGGTTCCCTCTGCCTACCTTTCTTTGTGGCAAATAGCGCAAAGCTGATTTATAAACTTTATTATAATATTATGTATAATCATATCCTCATTCCTCGGTAAAAAGGCAAAGCGCAGCGTTGAGTTCCATCACTCAACACACAATGCCTCCAAAGTTTGGAGGAAATTAAGGAGAAAGAAATGCCTTAATGGAAACGGAATGTCTTTAATTCTAGGCTTTACGTACAGAATACAGCGTAAGGTTAAGAATAATATATATCACGTAGCATATACCACTTCTATTATTACCATTTTAGAGTTCAAAAGTTTTATCTTTGAACAAGTCACATGAGGGACCAGATTAATTAAGATGTCGATTAAACTTTAGTTTCAGAACCCTTAAGTGTAATATGTTAATCCTTTTTTTAGTTTTACGCATTAATTAATAGGCAAAGAAAATCTTGAAAGCTTACATTTTGTGGATTCTGATTACTGAAACTCAGTGACGCTTACCAGAGCCAAAAACAAGGTTAATTCAACGCTCCGAATGAGAATGGAATCCAAATCAGACGTTGTCTCATGATGAAGATATAAAAAGATTTTTAAGCTACACGCTGTGTCTCACATATTGCAGAGTAGACAGAAGGAACCTGGGAACCTAGTGTGAAGACATTCTATTCCTATTGAAACATTTGCATTCCCCACTTGTCGCCGCATTCTGGAGGTTACCAGAGCGATGAAATAAAAATAATAAATATTTCATTTCCCTAAGTAGGAATTGAATCTACAACCTGTCGCGAATAACACAGTATGACTGGCCTCACTTTACTGAGAAATGCCTATAAATATACTGTATAAAAGATTAACTTACATATAAACTTACGCAACCACCGGAAGAACCTGATACATTAACAAGTTTCTTCAACTTCAATACTTGTATTTATGTTTATTTGCAAAGTTGTATGAATTAATAACTCTAATAGATAATATCGTATAGCTACGAATGAATAATTTATGTTACAGTTTTATGGTTTGGAAGCGAGTGATTTACAATCCTGTCTGAAAGCTGGATGTTTCAGTCGACGTTTTAAGTTAGATGGTAAATACAATTCTTTTACGATTCCCGCTGATAGGATTGCAAGTTTAATTAAATTTTTAAATGTTATTTTCATTATATTAAGTTGGATAGAGAGCTATCCAAGAGCTCTTGAAGATGGTTTTTATTGTGTAATTTTGGTATTGGGGCTATTTTGGCATGATCGGGGGGTTCTTATTTATTTATTTAATAGTTCATTACACCAATTTAAACATAAAACAGATACAAGATAAAACTAATGAAAAATGGTGTAAAGTAAGCCTTGTCATTGTAATTGTATATAAATATATCTTCCGTTACGTTGCGAGGCGTAGAAAGCTGAAATTTGATATGTAGTTTCCCTGAGAAATATACGAGACCACTAAAAAAGAGTTCCCTGAAATTTCTACGAGAAGAGGCAAAGTCAAATTTTACATTTTATGGTCATAAATTCAACTAACAAAGTTACAGGTAATCACTAGTCTTAGATAAAAAAACTAAGAACATACCTACAAAATAATTCCCCATATTATTACTTTTTTATACCTCAGGACTTCCTATAAAGTTGAGCAATAAACAATAAAAAGAGTTCTCCGTTACGAGGTGGAAGGAAGCTGTAAATATAGTAACAAAGTTGATGACACACGGTGAGCGGTATGACAATAAAATTTTCGACCTCTGATGTATGGTTCTTTTCTTTTTTGTGTTCTCGTTGGATTTTTTTGTGTTCTTGTTGAATTTTTTTGTGTTCTTGTTTATTCTGTTTATTATAAGTTATGATTGATCTTAGTAGTTGGGTGGGGGGTGGATTTGTTGTGGATTTGCTTAGGCAAAAAGCGGAAACGAAAATTCGTTGAAAAATTATGGAAAAATTAGATTTTTCTCCTAATTGAGGCGAGTCGTGGTGCAAAGGCACAAGTGGGTGACTGTAAATGCAAGAGATTATGGTTTCGATTCCCACTCGAAGAAATTAAATATGTTCATTTGCTCTGGTACGGAGCTATGCCTCCAGAATTCAAAAATATGCAACGGAGTGTCTTAACACTAGGTTCTCTCAGCCTACGCTGCTGTGTGCGGGCATGAAGCTAAAATAATAAATAATAATATTAAAATTAACGCAGCTAAAATAGATGTTACTTGGTAGATAGAGCACATAGTGTCTGCTAATATTGGCATATTGTTCTTGTATCTAGAACGCGAGATATGGGCAAGATTGTCTAACTTTGATTGTTTGTTTAGTTTGATGTTGTTATTATAATAAATGGTTTGAGTTTTAACACTGTAGCTTGCTTGTTATACCTATATGTATACTGCTCGTAGCCCCTGATATATAGAGGACCCTGGGAACCTAGCGTTGAGATACTTACTTCTCATTAAGACACTTATTATTACTTATTATTACTTTTACAAAAACTATGAAACCGTAAATATTAGCGTCATTTTTCCCCTAATATTATATGAGAAAAAAGATGGAAACGTACATACAACAAGAAATATAACAGGTTTGTTAGGCGGAACTTGTAAATACAGAGACAGTGGTACAACTTCGTGGCTCAGGGGACGTGACAATAAAAGTTTCGATTGACGAACTATATTTTATGATTCGAGGAGTTGAATGTGGATTTGTTATACATTATATTAGGCTATATCGATATATAAACTTGGTTTCCATCCACAAGGAATATTCTGGAATACCTCAATGTGCTCATCATTTTTTTTTCAGTTTCACGCTGTATCCTCCAAGTGCGCCAAATTTAGAAGGCATTGGGTATTGAACGGTTTGTCTCGAGACCAGAGCGAAGAAATGAAAATGTTAAATATTTCATTTCGTCGAGTGGCAATCGAACCCAGAACTTTCAACTTTTTAGTCTCACTTCCTTGTATTGTAATTATTATAATTTTCCTCTGCGTACCTATATAAATTTTCAGATATTAATCTATAGTAGAAAAATACCATAAGTCTTCACATGCTTAATAAAAAACCAAATACAATATATTATTTCTTTTAGGTGTTTGTTGTTCGTGGAAATATGTCCAAGTGGAACGTCAGGAATGTTCACGGCATGTTGAAACGCAATACTGATTCCGAGTGAAAAATGACCTTCCCCGATACTAGTGGAGCTGGATGGAATGTTTCCTTAGAATTTTATAGCGTTTCTCTTTTAAATGAACACAACTCAAGTGTCCTAGTTCTTGATAGACTGTTATTCTAAGCTAAAGATCATCAAAGGTTTAAGTCCTCTTTGTTATTTCTTTTAATTATGCATATACATTTATATATGTACGAGTATACGTTGGACCTGTGCAAAAATATTGTGAACTCGACTCAGACTTTGCCATTATTTTTAATTAATTCACTGTTGAACAGATCTCAATCTCAGGTAGCTCGCATCCTTCCGCTACCAGCTGTTTAAAATAGATTCTTTTTAGACCAGACAATTTATAAATGTTAAAAAATAATATTAGTAAAATAAAACATTTGAGCTATTTGTCAGTTATTTCACCTACTTTGGATATGCAAGAAATGTGGAAATAAATTACCTTGATTACTTTTCTTTTCATATAATTAAAGACCAGATCTTAGAAACTGTCACAGTTTAAAAAATCTTCACAAATATTATATTGATTATACATTCAAAAATGCGTTTGGTGTATATTTGTCCTATTTTATGGTGTATCCAACATTTAGACGCGTAGTGAGAGGAAATAACAGAACTTAACGCTTTGACTTCTTACCAGGGCGAGGAAATGAAAATATTTCATTATACCAAATGGGAATCGAACGTAAGACTACTATTATGCTTCTGATCGATTCCATTTTCGCAGTTGGTTAGTTAGATAAATTGAAGAAAACGACAAAATTAGTTTATATTTATACTAAAATTCACCATTCTATAGAAAATAAAAACAAAAATAATATCAAAAAGCTGTAATTATTATTTATTTATAAAGAGTCGTTATAAAGCAATGTTTTCTATAGGCACTAAAATGCATCTCAATGTAGATTAATAGCGGTCACCGAATACCGACTGGCGAGAGTGTTTCCATTGCTTTAAAACGAAATTGATAGTAACCTAAATGAATATTTCATGTACCCAGCGGTTGCACGGGTTCGATTTTAATTTTTTAATTTTAATTTTTAAGTCGGTGCCAAGTTAATGCTACAACAACCTTACTACAATATCGAATTAGTAAGCTTTAGTACTAAGTTTGTTTTACTTGGCACCTGCTTCAAATCAAAATCTCGTCAATTATTTTTTTTAACTTTATATTAAGTACAGTTATTTTATATTTTTTAATTTGTTTGAAGTCGATTTGTTTTTAGTTTTGTTAAAAAATAATTAATTTAATTTAATGACAATAATTCACTAGCTAGAATTGAAACTACCACCATTGCATTTTTAATTAGGCACCGTACCATACGCCACAACGCCCTTAATTGACTAATACCATGAAGCTACCCTCAATTGAGAAAATAATAAGCAACTAAATGAATTTTACATTAATAAAAAAATGCTTTAATAAAAAAAACGTCAATGGAAACATCTGTATAAAGGCATTTCAAGAAAATCTTACTCTGTCTTGAAGCTCGCATAAAATATTAAAACGGATCCCGACCGAGTAGTCGAGGTAGATTCATAGCGTTCTCATCTTTTAGTGCTTATTAGTTTGATTGTGAACTGAAGGTTTTACGATAACCTGAGGCAAGATTTATTTTAAGGTTGTATACTTTGTTTTCAAATTGTTGTAATTATTTGTATATAGATTGTTGAGGTAATGACATTCGATGATTATAATTTTGATTCTCTCTAGGGCACCTATATTTAAAATATACCTTTTCCCTGATAGAATAAGAATTCAGAAAATACAATTGTCTTTGCCCTTTGCCCATCATAAAGAATCTCTCCACCTTTTTGCTTAATTTTTGAGACACTGCATTATTGACACTGATGTGGCGGACTTTAAGGCCACTCTTTGTATTGTTCCCAGAGAGAAGAAATGAAAATAATTCATTCCCCCGACTAGAAATCGAACCCACATCTATCGGCCGCAATCAGCCGCTGTGCTCAAATCTATACTTTTAATAATCAAAATATCTTTCCTTCTAAATAAAAAAAAAACATCTTTGAATCACCCATTTGAAAAACAAAAAGCAAAATTTAAAGCGATCATCAAGCCGAGCTTGTATGACAATGCAATTACGCTGCCTTTCAACCGGACGTTTCCAATTCACTTTAAAATAAAATTTTGTACGTTTCTGACTTAACTCCGCCATCTACGTATACGTACTGTGAATGTTACGTTTGAAATGTACTGGAGTAAATGTTAATTAATGGAAATCGATAATTTAATCAGGCAATATGTTCACAATTTTATGTATATTTTTCCAATTTCAGGTCGTAACTTACATAGCAGCGTGTAGTGCGATGTGGTTTCGGGTTCGATTTCACTCACTTGATGATTTTTTTTTCTCTCTGGGTGAATACGCAATGTCCCGAATATTGGACGTAAGTTAGGGAACGAAGTGTCTTAACCCTCTTAGGTACCTTCTGCCCACCCCACTCTATGAAGTGTGATATACAGAGTGAGCTGAAAGAAAGTAATATTCATTCTTAATTTGCCTGATTTTTATACAATTGAGGCTGCCAGATTATTACAAAACTTAATCACGAAAACCATAGAACGAACTCTTAAAACATTATGCACTATAACCAATATTTATACATAAAAACGACGTAGAGCGTACACTCTACATCATAAGCGTCATAAGCGTGATAAAACTTATAACGTAACCTAAATCGACGTTATCTATAAAACTGAGCTGAAACGAGGCCATTTCTAAATTACCTTTAAAAGTCAATTTCTTATCAAAAGTAATGAAACAATTCACATAGTTGAAAGCACTTTGTTCTTGAAGATCGTATGTGGAATAACTAAAGAGCCCGCCTCGTAGTATGTACAGTAACTTTATTGTACCAAGCTTTGAGTGGAAACTTAAATCTTGATAAGATTTCTATTAGATTTTCAAGCTTTTTAGTTTTCATCTCACATTTTTGTGGGTGATTAATGTTGATTTTATTTTTAACAATCAATTGTTTGTAATTTTTCTTGATACGAGTATGTTCTTTAATGCCTGGTAAAGTATTTAATTGTTATATTACAATTGTTTTAAAAAAAATATTTAGAAGCTAATACAAATTATACAACTTTTATCCTTTTTGTGAGGATGTAATGGTGAGAAAGAAGTTCAACGTACCCAGTTGGTATGGACACATGACAAAAAAAGGCAAGAAAATAGAAGAATGGCAAAAAATAAATGAAAAGAAGAGTTTTAGACAGGCAGAGGGAGATCTCACTCGAGCTTCGATAATATATTATCTATGATACTGGAGAAAGGTCAGGTAAAAAGTTTATGAAAAATTTAGTCCTCCATTTACTCTTAAAAATACGTTTTTATGAATGTCTGATAGAGAATATTAATTGTTTAGAAACTAATCGAATAACGCAAAAAAATATTTCTTATTCATATCTGGTAGCTGGTAACGTTAAATCTAATGAAATAGGTACTAAAATAGCAATTATTAATACTTAGTTTATAATATACATTTATAAATACTACAAATACAATATATTAAATACAAATTATATCTAAACTAAACCTAAATGCACCGTTTGATATCACTAAAGGTTCATATTAAAATAGTAGAATCTACGTGACTTGTGACCGCTAAGAACACCGAAGA
>JAEBDU010009189.1:0-10795 GCA_016802625.1 Heliconius numata | reverse complement strand
TTTTCGAGCTTGTGGTTAATGCTGAAGAGGGTATTCTGTCCCTGATAAAAAGCAAGCACTACGTTGTTGCCTGTGAGGAAAATTAAATAGAATGCATTGGCCGGGAATTGAACCCGGGCCACCCGCGTGGCAGGCGAGCATTCTACCACTGAACCACCGATGACTGCTCATGACGCGCTTGTATAAGCAAAACGTCGCGGGGCGCGTTTCGCAGCAAGGATGTTTTGATATTGTAACAACTTCTAAAGTACTTATTAAAATGAAAAACAGTAAAAGACAGTTTTGATCTACATTAAATGGCCAACGTAACTAATATACTTATTTATATGCTGAGAGTAAGGAATAAGTAAAACTTGAGTCGGCACAGCTGATGAGTCAACGGCGTGATGTGTCAACAATGAAATGCGTTTTTCTCTAAAACTATTCGCGATTTCGAAATAGTGTAAACATCAAATTTTATCTTCGTTTAACGTAGAAAATTAATAAAGTATTTTAAAGGATAAGGATTAATACCATTATGGAAAAATATCCCTCACAATAAAAAATATATTGAAATTACTATTTTTAGACAGAAATATGATCACTACACGTTATCCTTAAAAGATAAAAATATACTGTCGCGGACTTTTTTGTAGATCTTATTAAGAGGAACAATACTCCAGTACATTATTTTCATGTAGTACTTACCATTAAAGCAGCGCATGCGCAAAAGTGTCTCAACGGGTAGGACTTTATACACATTTATCGTATTTATGTTAATTTACATAAGAATGTACAAACAATAAACTATATATAAACCTTCTACGAAAAATACTCGACCTATAGGTGAAAACCGCATCAAAATCCGTTGGGTGGTTTAGAAGAAGAAGAGTTAGAAACAACAGACAGACATGAAAAGCGACTTTGTTTTATAAGATATAGGATAGGATACCACCAGCAACAATAATGTGAAACGAGAGCCAAGTTAAATATTAAGTAAAGCGTTTTGCTCGATTACACCGACAAAAGAATGGGGGATCTACATGGGTGCCGAATTCTGTGTTCACTCGGAATAAACTTCACCCGAAAATTTCTAATATTTGGTTTGGTGCCTGATGTTAAAAAATAGCCAAGTCATTATTATGTTAAGAAGTAATATAAAACACACATACATAGAACAGTACGTACCTATAGAATTTAAATACTCGAATTTCATGGGGTTCCAAATACTGATTTGATGGCAATGGAAGTACGCTCTTTTAATAAAAAACAATTGATCCACAAATGACGGAGAAATAAATGAAAACATATAAAAAATTTAACTTGTCGAAGATAAAACTGCCTACTCTTTACCAATCTTTCTTTTTGAAAAATAAGCACAAGCTGTTTGGGTAGATTCAATGTATCGACTGATGATTATTAATTGCCTAATGCATTTCTTTAATTATTGTAACCACTAGCGGCGTTAGGGTAGGGCGAGCCTGGGAGCCGGATAAAAAGGGCGCTTTGCGCAAAGATGTCTTAAAATGGTCTAAGATTTTTTAAACAAAAAAAACAAAGTTATCGTCGTCTTTTGATATCTAAAAAAAAAACGAAGTCATCGTCGTCTTTGATATCTAAAAAAAAAAAAAACAAAGTCATCGTCATTGAAATATTTATCAACTTTGAAAATAAAATTGCAGAAAACATAGACTTTGCCTAACAAAAGAGTTCGCAGATAGAAAGGCTAGAAGTGAAATTTTATTAGTTTTTGTCATTTTTTTTTAAATACATGGTTATTTCGTTGTACTCATTCCCTGTTTTGTATATTATTGAAATGTAGTTAGAGGGCGCCGAAAAAATTTCGCCCAGGGCGCCGGTAGTGCTAAAACCGGCCCTCATTGTAACCATACCATTTGTACCATTGATTTTGAAAAGAGCAACTGTTGAGTTTCTTGCCGGCTCTTCTCAGCAGAACTGCCTTCCGAACCGGTGGTAGCTTTTTGTTCATATGTTCATGCGACGATTCAAAAGTGCTTATAATGATTGCCTATGATGATTGCTTATGATGATATTTGAATAAAGAACATTTTGAATTTGAATTTGAATTTGAATTTGAATTCAGTCCGCGCGAAAAATCTATAAAAAATACGGATTTAAAAACAATGTGTAAAAATTAAATAGCGTCTAACATAAGACATTTTTATAAATATTTAATTTTTTTCGGTTAAGCTTCGAGCTCGCCAGTTTAGCAAAAAATCACTTTGCCAATGTCACGTTGCATGAAGAATACACGCCAGAGGTTATATAGTAAAAAAATGTCACTCTACAGAAGTATTTGTCCTACGTAATACATTTACATAAAAAAGTTACGTAGAGAACTAAACACAAACGTTCCCCCCACGAGGCACGAGAGATAAGATTGGTTATCTCGGATAGCTGCAGCTAACACTAGAAAAGAGGGGAAGACAGCATAGGAATTGTCGGCAGATAGGAAGAGGGGTAGACCTCATTGCAGAGGAATGACAGAAAAAGAGAATTTAGAAAAATCATTGTTTTGGGTTCTATCATACTACAAAATTTTTCTGATATAATCTTTCATGTACAGACATCGATCAGTTACGATTTTATTATAAGTATAGATTAATTTATATTCGATTCGAGTGTTCGAATCACGTGTTTATCGAAGGTCAAAAAGTTCTGGCAAAAACGTGATATGTTGAAAAACGTGATAGTGATAGTCTGGTTAGATAATATAAGACAATGTTTTTTTAATATGTTATAGCGTAAATAAATATCGTAAATGTTTATTAATATTATCGTAGCCAATAAAAAAAATTATATACATTTTTAAGTATTAGTATTATGTACTCAATGTCTAATGGAGTAGTGATAATTGTTGGTTCGTTTGTTTTTTAATGACTTTGGAGAATAATTAAACATAAAGCCAATAATTGTGCTTATTATAAAATGTAAATTTTTGTTTATAAACACAACATATACATATGATGCCTTGAAGTGATTTTAGGGTTCCTTCTCTTTTAAGGAATAAAGGAACCCTCATAAGATCATTTTGTTGCCCGTCCGTCTGTCTATCTGTCTGTCAAGAGCCCTTATTTCAAGAACAATTGGAGATATCGAGTTGAAATTCAAACCAAGTACTCAAATCTACGGTCCCTTAATTTCCTGAAAAAACCGTATTTTTAAATTGACTTAAAAAAAGATACGGGCGCTTATATCGCAAAAAACGCGTATTTCGACTCTATAAAAGAAATCAAAATTAATAGAATACTTCCGGTTGACTTAGAATTATAAAATTTGGCAGCTAGCATCTACAGATAGTACTTGTTCAGGAAAAAAATCTGAAAACTGTATATTTGAGATTAACTACTAAAAAATAATAGCATTAAAAGGGGGATACGATTTGGTAAATAAACCACCAGTTCAAGTGAGGTGTCAGATGAAAGGGCTCTGGCTAAGCTAAGCTAAACTTGAATTTCTGGAAAAGCTCGAGACCTCCAATTTTTGTAAGGAACCCTTGGTGGGGGTACCCGACTCGCGCTTGTCCGGTTTTTTATGCAAGGTGTCGTTGACCTAATCAACATTCTATGTAATTAAATTAATAATAAAAATATAAATATAAACATACTAGAAACAGGATTTGATTTACATTTATTTGACGATTATCAAAATGTTATTAATTAAGGCAAAAATAAACCAAATATAAATTAAATTTAAATGGCGAGTACATTCTTGTTAAATACACATTGATAACTGCGATTTTTTTAAGATAGGATTATTTTCTCGTAGTTTCTCTTCGTCTTTCTAAATTTTATTATTCAGTTCAGAGCAGACTTTATTGGAATACGGAAGCGATTAACACCGCGCTCGTAAAAAATATAAATTGAAATAAAAATGTCTATAGTTAAATTAAACATATTCTTAAATAATATCTGAGATAAGAACTTGACTATTATATAAGTTGACTATAAATTAAAGAAAAATTAAAACGGTAAACGACAGAAAACATTTTGTATTTACAGCGGTGCATAAATACGTACCTACATACAGTCTACCCAAGTCTTATAAGAGTAAGTCGAACACATCCAGACTCAGTCTCCTTCAATCGTTCACGCTTGCAAAATGATATAACATTTAAATCTTGACAGTGGAAAAAAATAATGTGATAGTAACTGATAAAATATTATCTTTAGTCCGAGTTAATTATCCAATAAATCTAGATATAAATACAATTAAATTTTCAGTTGAGTGCGCAAATCTCGGACCACCATGTATTTACAATTTTTTATTTATTTTATTTTGCCTCTCATATCGATTGTTCTATATTTTCGATATAATAGAAAAACTAGATTAATCAATGAAATACCTGGACCGAAGTCATGGCCGGTTATTGGAAATTTTTTGGGTTTCATGCTACCAGCAGGTTAGTGGTTTTACTTTATTTTTTACTTATCGTAGACAGAGAAACCGAAAACTTTTATGTCCACTTTTCATTCCATATCATCAAAAAGTATTTTTATGGCCATTAAAAAAATTAAAATTCGCAATTGCCGCGATTTATTTTGTTATTTTCTAACTACATTACAGTTATGTCAAAGTGAACGAATTTTGGTACTTATAATATAATTATATGATATTAATTACAGTAAATGTAAAACAAATAAGATACAATGAACTCTTAATAGTGAAGAAAAAATAACGAAAAATTTTCTACAAAGACTTACTCGAGTACAAAGTTCTAAATGATCATAATTAGAAATTGACATTGATAATTCCAAATTCTACTCAAAATTTCTCTCATTTTTAGTAATCCTTAGTATGTTTTATTAAACGATATCTTAAAATTTTCTTTTATAAACATATGTAAAAACTTATACAGGGTGGAATTGTCAGCGCCACTTTAAATGAAACCACAGTTTTAACTACTCTATAAAAGCCTAATATAATTCGGAAAAAAAATAATTCCCAAAAATGAAAAAGTTATTTTTTCAAACAAAATAAATAATAAAATTATCGTTTTAAAATAAAACGCCATTTGTAAAGTATAACATAGGCACGCACACACTTACCTGTCAAATCGGAAACGTCGCTTACGTATGTGTGCGTCACACGAAATACAGGTATGGATAAAAATCGTGAAATGAAAAAAAAATCCTACGTCCAAACCGTTGAGGTACCTTGATTATTTTTTTTAATTTTGGGTTTGAAATATTTTACCCTATATGCAGTTTCAGTAAAAGAAGCGCTGCCTCTTCCACCCTGTATAAGTACATAATATGTATAGTCTGTATTTCTTAAAATATTTTTCTTTTTTTTCTTTATAGAAGACTAATTTCCAACTATTTTATTTAATGATCCTTTTCTAAATATGTGTTTAGAGCTAGATTTACGAACTGAAATTAAACGAAATCAAAAATCAACTTCACGCTGTATCCCGCACACAACAGGGTAAGCAAAGGGAGCCTTGTGTTAAAACACTCCGTTCCCCATTTCCCACCGAATTTTTCGAGTTTTTTTTTTTACATTTTCACGTTTCACGTTGTCTTCTTTAATGTAAACCAAATAAGTGTAATTATAACTATATTTTTAAGACATACATAATTACGTTTTATTAAATGAAATTCACTCGGGGCTACTATAAAAAAATATGAGGAAACTATGTTTGTATTTTTTGCAGATGAACTTTTTAAATATCAGAGACATTTACCAAAGCAATATGGTCCAATTAACCAAATCCATGGATTGAATGTCCGCATGGTAAATCTTAGTGAACCTGCCGATATTGAGGTAATTATAATAATATGCTACTTATCATTTTCTATAACAATTTACTTTTGTATTATAAATGTTAAATGCATCGCACAATGCACGATGCAAATAGAAAAAATATACTCTATAAATACTTATTATAGGATTTAAGAGTATATTTTTTCTTTAAAATTTGATATTCAGTAAAAATAATAAATTCGAGAACTTATTTTTTTTAATTACTGTAAGTTTGGTCATAAAAGCAAGAAACAACCAGTTTTTTAATGAAACCATAAAATCTCTAACAATCTATGCATAAATCTGTTCTTTTTAAAAGGCATGTAATATTTGCAGTAATTAATGACTGCCAACAATAAAAGAATGACAAAAATAACATTCAAATTTCTTTTAGTTACCCTTCGATTCAATGCAACTCATTTTAGTCTTAAGTAAATAAAAGTTGTGAAAATTTTACATGTGAATACGAGATCTATAATATATCTCATCTCGTATAAGATATATGCATTGTAATTCTAACTATTTTCTTATACTAATTAACGCAAATAAATATTGAACTTGAAATTATAATATTATCGGCTTGAACTTGAAATTATAATGTGGTAAAGTTCCATTTCTACCCGGTTTCTTATCTCTCTATTCATATTAATATGTCGACTAAAATAATGAAGTAATAAGAAGTAGTAGATTGAAAAAATTTAGTATTTAATGTAAGATCTAATATTTTACATACAGCCGCCGCAACGCAAGCCACGCCGGGCTTTGCCTCGACATTAGAGGGAAGAAACGAAAATATAAATTTAAATAAATATTTTATTTCCTCGAATAGGAATCGAACCCCCAACCACGTCGCGTTTACAGTACGAATTATCTTATAACAACTACCTGGTTGCGAACTTAAATTAAAACGTCTATAGGTGATCGTACGCGTATAGGTGATCCACAATACGTCTAGACAAAATCTTCCAAAAGGGATTAGTTAGGAAGAGTTTAGTTAAGGACCTACATACTATAATGAAAATCGAGTCAATTATCGAACTGAAACGTATTAAATGAATTGAAATCTAGTCACAGAATTAATTTGCATTACTTATTGTTGCAGAAACTTCTAGCTACAAACGAGTACAATTATAAAGAACATCCATACACATACCTTACTAACTGGCTCGGACAAGGATTACTAGTGAGCAACGGTCAGTACTTCATATGTAAATAATAAAGATATAATAAAAATAGATTTCCCTAGAGTGTTCCAACATTTTTATTCCTTATCTTATTTGATAATTGAGAGACAATTAAAAACTGCACTTGTCTAACAACAAAAATATTTTAAATATAGTTCAAAGTAGGAATAAAAACTTCAATTACCATTAAACCTGGAACGTCACAATTACATAGCCTCATTGTTAAATATTTATAATAATTTCCCTTTAAAAATACATTTTTTACAGGCAATACGTGGTTTAGAAGGCGAAAAATGTTAACTAAAGCATTTCACTTCAATATCCTGAAGAAATTCTTCAATTCATTTGTGGAACAGACGGAAAATTTTAATAAGACTTTGGTAAAAGAAGCTGATAACAAACAATCTGATTTGCTAACGCTAATTAGCAACGTCACTCTGCGGATTATGTGCGGTGAGTATTGCTAAGATGATATCATTAATCTTATCAGTTTGTTATTGATATATAACGTTTAGAATTTAATGTAAATTATAATCCAATACCACATAATGTTCTTTAAATATATTTTTGCATCATAGAGCACCTTAAAATGCCTTGGGCCCGTATTAATAAACTGTTCGAAAGTCTAAGATCGATCTCAAGAAGCCGTTTTTTTTCAGAAATTACATATATATCTATGAAAGAAAACTTATCTTTTTGTTATCTTTTTCTTTAGATGCAGTTTCTCTTATTTTCTTTTACTGTTTTAATCTATATATATAAAATCGAAAGGTCATTCACTCATCACGAAGTCTCAGAAACTACATGTGCTAGGAATCTCAAATTTGGAATTGGAATTTGTAAAATTCGACTTCTAAGGGGTTGTTTTTGGGGTTGAAAGTTTGTATGAAACTTCGTCACTACAAATGCTAGGAGTCCCAAATTTTACATGGACGTCACTTATAGGACATAGGTAGTCATGGAGACAGAAATCAATAATAACGTAGTTCACGCAGGCGAAGCTGCGGGCGGGCCGCAAGTATAATATATTTGCATTTTGTTCAATGCTAATTTGATTCAACCCGTACGAGGGCGTTGACGACGGCGGTGTAGCTTTAGCCGTTGTCAACATATTCTTTGTTTATATGCCACCTTCTATTTTTGTTCCTAATAATTTTTATTTTATAGACACATCAATGGGCATCTCTGTACAAGATAACATGAAGTCTACAGTGGATTCATATTTCAAATCGCTTCATGATATGGGACAATGTTTCAGTACAAGATTTTGTAAATTGTGGATGAATAATGAACGAATATATAAACTGACTGAGACCGGAAAAATAGAAGACGAAGCTGTCAAAAATTTACATAACTTAACGAGTACTGTTGTAAAAAATCGAAGAGAACTTTATAAAAATAATAATATAGAAGTTGATGAGACTGAGGATACTGAAGGTAGTCGGAAGTATGCAATGTTGGATTTACTTTTAAGGAATGAGAAAGAAGGGCTTATTGACACTGAAGGCG
This sequence comes from Heliconius numata, assembly GCA_016802625.1. Classification (NCBI taxonomy): domain Eukaryota; kingdom Metazoa; phylum Arthropoda; class Insecta; order Lepidoptera; family Nymphalidae; genus Heliconius; species Heliconius numata. The sequence continues at coordinate 2,357 of JAEBDU010009189.1, read as the reverse complement.
TAAGAGAGGAAGTTGACTCGTTCATGTTCGCGGTAAGTGTTGCTAATTACTGGTATTATATGTAATTGTTATGTAAGTTATTGTTATTGTTGTGTACTGTTATGTAATAACTTATTATACTGGTGATTGATTGGTAGATAGTAGACAAGGTGATATAGCGATAGAGGAGGTCACATTCAATATATCACTTTTAGAATAAACCAAGATTTTTCCATTGACGAAATATAGAGCATTCAAAAAATACGCTATCACCACCACCACCACTTTTTTGCCTGATATATGCCTCGTTTAATCGTGAAGCCGCCTGATTGTCATTTGTTTATTTATCCCAATAAATCTGAGTCTGAGTAATTTTGTCAAAATAATTGGTCCAAATATTTTAAGAATCGTCTTCTCAAAATATTACTAATGTAAGGTGTATTAATATTATGATTAACATTAACTTAATTAACATTATAAATTATATATGTAGTAAATACGAGAGATGCTAAGAGATTATAAGAAATATGTATTTTGGCAGCTTCCTAAATGGCAATATTAGTATTGTCATTTAGGTATTCATTAAGGCTTAGCGCGCACTGGTGACTTTTGTCACGGTGACAATAAATTTTTTGTCACTGACATGTCACCATACTTTTCGCCACTGCGCGCACTTGCGATGAGAGTGACGAAATTTTTTACATTTGATAAAATGGATCTCGAAGAGATGGTTGTCTGTGCACTTATATTAAGAAATAGAAAAAAAAGCAAATGTAGAAAATATTGGCTTTCAACTTTTCATTTGTCATAGAGCAATGGCCTCGACTCAATTTCGTCAATCAGTATTGTCATTGTATATTTTATCTTCATGAAAACACACGTCTTGCCTTGGTGATGAACTTGACGCCATTCTTGAAATAAAAATTCGGTGCTGCAATGCAACATGCTGTTGTTTCATGTTTATACGGAAGACAACTAGTATGAAAAGCGCAAGGGGGTGGTGACATTTAGTTGCTAATGCGCGCACGGGCATACAAATCTATGGACGCGGTGACAGTTGCGTCACCGGCGTGTTGCCGTCCTCCGCGGACAAAAAGTCACCCAATTGTCGCGTATCCAAATGCGCGCACCTTCATTAAGTGTAATGTACACGGTGACAGTGACGCAACAGTCACGGTGACAAAAATCACTAGTGCGCGCTATACCTAACATTTCGTTTGTATTTACCATTAGTATTTAATCAGTCCATATATTATCTTATCTTATATTACAGTTGGTCCATATTGCCTCACAATTTCTATTTTAAATATTTCTTCAAACTACTTTACATTTTGTTTTATTATTTCATGGTAACACAACTACGCTTTCATTCACAATTTCTGTTTAGTGTTTTTCTCCGAAATATATTTGATTACCATTTAAAGTTTTTGTATTAAAATATTTTATCAATTTTAGGGTCATGACACAACTGCCATAGCAACAACGTTTATGCTTATGACCTTAGCTAACGAAGAAGTTATACAAGTAAGGAAAAAAAATTCTTTTTTGCTTCACGCTATATCTCGCACTTAGTAGGGTAAGCGGAGGGAACCTGGAAACTAAATGTTAGGACACTCCATTCCCATTAAGAAACTTGTATTTCTCAGTTTTCGCCGAATTCTGGAAGCTGTTGAGTGGCGGAAATAACGCTGCGTTTTTACTTCGTTACCAGACCAAAGAAATAAAAATATTTAATATTTCAGAAAATAATTAAAATTTCTTATACAATAGAGATATTAAGAGATATTTCCTGACTCAGAATAATATATACCCATTTTCCTGCTTATCTAAATCAACACGTGGAAATAAGCTCCGCCACTCAATAAGCATTATCCCGAACATGGGCGGTAAGTCCAAAACGAGTGAAGTGTCTTCACTCTACGTTTCATCTGCCTACCCTGTTTCCAGAAGATGCTTAAAAATAATACATAATAGATTAATAAAATAGAACACTTAGTCTCTACTGTGTTTCTTGCAAATAAAAGTAATAGTAAATATACGTAACGATAGCTTTGTAAAGTTGTTAGTAATTGCGACTTAAATTATGTAATATTATTTAGTCTATTCAACATAATTATATATCTTTATCTTCAATACAAGAAAACAACAACATATTATTAATAGTTATAACTATTAATTATTTATAATTAATAGGAAAGATAAATATCGTTTTAAACACTTTTAAAGTGTTATTGCATACTTAGGAAAGAGAAATACTTATTAAGAAAACGGTTTTTAAATAGGCGCGGGTTCAAATCACGCTACGTTAAAAATTTTATACGTTTTTTTAATAAGCAATAATTATGTTATTCTAGAACAAAGTTTATGATGAGATACGA
>JAEBDU010009187.1:0-39138 GCA_016802625.1 Heliconius numata | reverse complement strand
TGCTGATGCTATTTTTATGTCATTGTAACCTATTTGTATGCTAGAAATCCATACAAATAGATAGAAATAAATAGTTAAGTATGCTTATGGCATTTCGTTAATGACATTTCGTTCTTTAGTACATAGAAGTATGTATACGTTTATATCAAATATGACATATATTTATATATAAAAAAATAAATAAACAAACGGGTTGAGCTAAATAAAACCGTTTAAAAAATATGAACTTAGATTCACATTGTTTTTTTTTTTAATTTAAATATATTTTTTTATTTGTATAAGTAAACACCTCTTTATAAAGGTCGTTCAACTGAGCAAGTGCAATGCACAATTGCACACTGAGAACAGATTATGCGACGTGTGCGTCTCAGTTTCGTATCAATTTGCAAACATATTTCAGCTCCACGATCTATCCCGCATCCTCTGATAAGGAAAGAGAATCTAGTGTGAATACTCTCTGTTCTCTATTTTGCACCAGTATCCGGTACGCTCTGTATTCATTGTTGAGTGGCGAAATTTAACGCCGTGTTTTATCCCAGAACTGATGAACAAAAATAATTAGTTCAAGATCACAAAGTGTTCCATTGCGCCACTATGGCCTCTAACTTATACACGAACGTGAACTCTTGTAACCTTTATCGTGATTATGCGTATTTTACCATGTACCAATATATGTTAAAGATTTTTCAACCCACTGACAAAATACTTGCAATATTGAAAATTGAAAATAATATATATTCTAATTATCCATTATTAAAAGACAATAGTTTCCTTCTACTAATGAATTCATAAGTGTTAGTGATGTTTTTTTAATAAAAATTATAGTTTCTACACCTATTATATTTTCTAAGCATGAATAAAACTAATAAAATAAATTCAATTTCAAGAAATAAAATCGATTTCAAACTAGAAACTAAAAAGTTATAAAATAAATTTACTTAACATAAAACAAAACGTACTTTGATAATTAAGTTTAGAAAGATTTTATAATTTTAAAGTCGGTGTCAAGCTAATGCCGCAACAAACTTACTACAATATCTAATTACTAAGCCTGTTTGTTTTACTCCATCAAAATCGGTTCACCCACTCAAAAGTTCTGAATTCTGATAAAAAAATAAAATAAAAAAATTCAGTCGAATTGATAACCTCCTTTTCTTACAGAAGTCGGTTAAAAAATAACCGGAACGCAGGACAAAAAAACTCAGCGTTAAGTTCCGCTTTCGCTAAATCGAATTTTAAAAACTAGTAAAAATAGAAAATATTAAAACAATTTGCTTATTTTAACTTCTTGGTACATTATCTCTCCTGACGCTTTATTAAAAAACATAAACATAGAACAAAAAACTGGCAGTTCCTATAATAAGTAAGTACCTATATCCAACAAAAACATATTACATACTAATGGCGGGTGAACACGTGAAGCACAAAGAACGGGCAATCATTGTGATATCTATTAGAACAATTAATATAGGTAATTAGGTATATACGTTTGCTTCAAGTGTAATTGTATAAGAAAATATTTGAGTTCTAATTTATTGAATAAAAACCGGTTAAGTGCGAGTCGGACTCACATACGACGGTCAACTCAGAAGTACAACTTATAAAAGCTTATTGAAATATAAATTTGCTTACGTTTGCAGTCACATAGGATCATAAGCCTATCTAGAAATATTGAAGCTTGTTTCTAATTTTAAACTGATTTCAAGATTAACATATTTTTTTTATTTACAATTCAATAAAACTAACTGTAATTTTGCTAAAATTAAGAATCAAATATGTGACATATTTTTGAATGAAAAGTTAACTTATTATTATGTATATTTTACTTTATATCTGCAGTTTATGTTTGCTTATTTACCTATTAGTGCACAAAGTTTGCAATATTCATTTAGCTGTTTGTAATAGACTCGTCATGTCCAGTGTTGCTATTTTTTATTGCTCACGCGGCGCGCCATTACTGAAATATGCACTTAATTTATTTTTGTACTGACTGTCGCTCATATTTCATTAAAAACAAAAAATAATAATAATAATAATAAAAAAATTATGAAATTTGAACTTTAGCACTATCTGTTAATAAGTGCTCAATTCCTGTAATGGATTTTACATGTATTTATGTTTTAGTTTTATTTTTAAAAAGAAAATGTCAGCAAACTAATAATCCGAGGAATAATAGTCTAGAATTGCATAGTCGTCCTTCACGCCTTATAAAGCTGTGCACAAATTACGTAGGGTAGCCGCGTGAGATTAGCGTAATCGATGCGCGAGTTAAAAGAAAGATATAAATATAGTAGCGAATGGAATTAAATTAAATAGTGAAAGCAAGCATTAAATATTTTTAACTGGTCGAATGTACGCGGCGGACACTCAAACCAGTTTATTCTATTAATCATTTAATTCCACTCACGTATTCCTAAACTATTTAAGGAACATACACACTAGGTATAGTGCTGTAACATATGTATGTAGGCCGTCGAGGCCCAGAGGCACAAGGCTGTGACTGTATCGCGACAGGTTGCAGGTTCAATTCTCACTGGAGGAATTTAAAGAGAGATTACAGATAGGGCAGTATTTTTTCGAGCAGTATTATTGTTTTTGATCCCTACTGCCTTCAGTTACTAATAAGTCATTGTTGATAATAAGACATTATATATAGGAGTATAATTAATGTATTAATGAAAAAAATCCTTTTTCAGATCTATTACAGACGCATAACCCATTACTTTATTTATTGCGTTATCATCTCAATAAATTGTATTGTTTGTCAGGGTCATGACACCGTGTCATCTGGAATCACTTTTACTCTCTACTGCCTATCAAAGCATCGTGATGTACAGGAAAAGATTATAGAAGAACAAAAGAGTATCCTGGGTGAAAACTTGGACCGAGATCCACAATATTTGTAAGTTAACTACAACTTCGTCTTCTATTAGCGTTTATATAACCTTTTGTTGTATATTTTTTTATAATATTTAACCATCAAATTTCAAATCGCCATTTTAATGAAAACCCTTCTTATGATTCAGTACTGTTCTGTACTTCTGTATTCCTCACATTGTAAATAGGCAGAGGGAACCTCCGTTAAAACACTTCCGTTCCCACAACCTATCGTGCTTACATATTGTAAAGCCAAGCAATTGTTCAGCTTCTAACTTATTTTATTACCAAATATTACTCGTAAGATAATAATATATGATGTTGTTTTAAAATAAACAGAAAAACAAGTTTACAAATCTATTAGTACCTAAGTACATGTAGGTTTGTAAACTTGATTTTTAATCGCCACATAGAGGCCACCTTTTTATAACAAAATGTTAACTTTTATATGTATTCTATCCACAGCGAACTACAAAAAATGAAATACTTGGAACAAGTTATCAAGGAGAGCCTTCGGTTATATCCTTCGGTGCCGTTAATAGAGAGACTTGTTACTAAAGACGTTGGTAAGTCGTTAACATTATATTTAACGTTCATGACAGCATTGAAAGTAATAAACAATAAAATCTTGTTTTTAAAATTGACTTTTAGCTCTTCAGATTTAAAAAAAAACAAATAATGAAATAAAACATATAAAATAAATAAGTAGGTATATTTTATCGGTTTCAGATATCGAAGGTATAACATTTAAGAAGAACACCTCAATAATTATAAACATATATGAGTTACAACGTCACCCAGATGTCTTTGACAATCCTTTGGAGTTTATACCAGAGAGGTTTGATCCGGTGATATCGCCGCAAACAGCCAAGAACGCGTTCATTTGGCTTCCATTTAGCGCAGGACCAAGAAATTGCATTGGTATAGTATCGTTTATTTTTCACGGAACTACAATAGTACAAGAATCCCACCGAATTCTCGAACAATTGTTTGGTTAGTGGTGGAACTCAACGCCGCTCTTTGCCTTGTTACCAGAACTAAGAAATGAAAATATGTATTAAATATTCTCGAGTGGGAAGCGATTAAGTTATATACTACGCACGCATACTACACTGTTTTATTCCATAATTCTTTATTATAATTCAATTTCAAAAACAATTGTTTACAAAACAATGACAAACATGGTTAATTCATGTGAGCTATGGAATTTATTACACTGAGTATATCTTTAATTTGTGGAGCAACCTTATAATATGATATATGACATATCTTCTAAATCTCTCCTATCACTGCTTTTGGGCTGTGGCAGCTTAGTGATACTTACTATAAAATTTTTCTATTTAATGTAAAATAGTGAAGAGGGCGTCGTGGCGCAAGGTCACAAGGATGTGACTGTAACAGGCCGTGGGTTCGATGCCCACTCGGTGGAATTAATTATTATTTATTAATATTTTCTTCCCGTCGCTCTGGCAAAAGGATTCAGGACGAAGCTGATTTGATTTACTTTCATGTGATACTGCATTGTCATACCTCATTAAGCTTATAATAATTATTATCATATTAATCTTTTTTTAATTTGCAGGGCAAAAGTTTGCTATGATGGAAATGAAAGTTATTATATCGAATGTTGTCAAGAATTTCGAAATCCTACCTGTTGACACAGATGAACCGAACTGTTGTGCCGAACTCATATTGAGACCTGAAAAGGAGTTGACTTTGAGATTAAAACCAAGGGCAAAAAGTAATTAATTTTAAATAAGTAAATGTGATAATTGTTATGAGATTTGTATTGAACAATAATGTAAGGTTAAAAATAATGAAGCAAATGAAAATTATGCCAAAAAACTTCCATTTTTTTTATAGTTAATATATGTATAATTATAGTACGGCCAACAAGTCGTGGCTGCTCGGAAGTTAGGTTTACTGAATTATTGCGCATTATTTACTCGGGAAGAAAATTATTATTTAATATAAGAAAAATTGTAAAATCAAATCTGCGCTATCTTCAGGGCGGTCATGGCTTCTCTACGTTTTGTTGCAGTCACATCAATAAAGATGATTAAAGTGATTAAAATAGTTTAATAGAAAAAAATATATACTAACTAATCTATTACGTTTAAGACCAATTAATGAAGTTTACGCAATCAGTACATAATATAGTACAAATTACATAAAAAATATGTAACTACATTGTGCCTTCGTACTTCCCAGTACCTACTTGGCACAATGTACTAAATTGTATTAGTGATTATAAAATCTTAGATCTAATATAAATAGAGATATTTGTAATGTTGAAATGTTTTCTATTAAAAATAAATATATATTTAAGAAACAATTGTCTTTTGTTATGCCTTATCAATATCTGTACGCCGGATGTCATAAAAACTACATTTGGAATTTTGTCTTAATATTGTTGCATTTTGTATTTCACTTTCCATGTAATTTATGAGGTAAAGAATGACCGCCTAAATATGTTCAATTCAAGTATCAAACTTTCCATAAAACTCAAGTTTAGTTCTCTACATATTTTTAAATTTAGATAAATACATGCAAGGGCAGACAGACTAAACCCTCTACCACAAACTAATTGTCTACGAAGACAGAGGTACAGACGTAAGCTTCTTGAAAGCAAAAGACCATCCATCTTCCCAAACCGAAGTGTCCACTTTATGGAACACCGATCTAATGGATCCGACCACCTCCAACATAAGAGGGATGCCCAAAGAAATTCATTTGTCACCGAACCCATTTGATGCTGGTGAAGATATATTTTGCCCCGGATATGATTTAAGCTCGCTACTCTACTGACCACGTATAACTATTTTACTGCCTATCTTAACACTACTAACCAACTACTACTACTATGCCAACTGTGTCAGTCAGTCAATGCAATTAAAAATAATTGAAAAATAGTAACGAATGTTTTTCTTTTGAGAGTTGTTTTATTGATCTCTTCAAAACACATAATTCAAGCCATTAATTTTCTTTTGCAGTCACTCAAAAGTACTGATACAAATTGATCAAATATATTTACGCAAGATGCAGCGATATTTTCTTATAATATCTATGTTATCGGGGATTTGGAATCGATTTCAAAGCAGCGATATTTTTCAAAAATCGATGAATATGGGCATTTGGTCATCCCTAAGCAACACTGCCTGTGTTCAATTATTATCTATGGTTCAATTCAATCAATAACAAATAATTACAAATGGTGTGTGATTGTGTATATTTTCTTAATAAATTTTAAACATTATAAAGAAGGAAATATTATAAATATAATATAATCTGAAAAATGTCTTGTGAGGCTTTAAGTATATCTCGTCGAAAATTAAATGATATTTTGGGAGATAAATCCACGAAATATTTCAACCACATGAAACAATGGTTTCGAATGAAACTTACCAAAGAAGAGTTCGATGCAGAAGCTAGAGCCTTATTAAACCCTGATCAGGTTCGCTACCATAATGAATTTTTACTAGCTCTGTTAAATAAAGTTGAAGGATTGGCTGAAACGTCAATAACTATTGCTCAAGAAAAAGCTAATTCACACAATAGAAATAGTCGAAGACATAAGAGAAATTCTCGAACATCTGAGAAGTCTAACTTTGAGCCAGCTGATTTGATAGAATACTTACCACCTCATTCACCTCCAGGTGCTGGTAGTGATGGAGTTAAATATGCAACACAGGTAAAACTAATGCTATATAAACTAATAAAAATGTTATCCCTCAACAAGTGTTTTGAAAATGATATGTTAATAACAATAAAATGAATGAAAAAAGTTTATGAAGAGTAAATTATGTCTAAAAGAGATATCTTCCAGTAATAACCATACAATTATAAATTCCATTTAATAAGTGGTTGAATGATAGTTATCAATATTATATTACTTCCTCAATTATATATTGCTTTCTTGTAAACTACCTTTACTCTTTATATGTTTACTCTTAAATGTCCACCTGTGACAGAGTCTGCTCAGTATAAAATCCCACTATTATCAAGATCTTATCATAATGAAAGAAATCTAATTGTAACAGTATATTGTATTAATTTCGATATAAATGCTAATAAATATAACTACACATGATACATTGAAAATTATATTTACAGGAAGTATTCCTCCCAGACCATGCATTAGTCGTAGGAAGGTTTATGTTAGCAGCCTGGGAACTTGGTTTGGAAGGTGCTGATGATGATGCAGCAGATATAATTGTGGTTGCTGTACAAAACTTCCTTAAAAATATTATAAGTGCTGTTATAGCTCAAAGGAAAGGATATAAAACAAGGAATCAAAGATTTACATATGATATGGGAGGTGACATGCCTAATATGTGGCTAAGAAACACTAATAAGCTATATGACCCTCAGAGTGATGGCAGAATTGATTTGGATGACAGTTCTGATGGACTTGGACCTAGATGTCCTCCAACAATAGATGAAGTTGAGCAATCTGCAGTATTTGAAATTGCCTGCAGGTTAGTTGAAAACATATTAAAAAGGAAGTCGATGCAACTAATGCATGATTAAAATTGAAGGCCATTGTGGCAATGTGTAACAGCCTCTGCCCATACAGCAAAGCTTGTGGGATTAACTCCCATTCAAAGGAATGAATTATTCCTTTGCTTTTTTGCTTGATTTGTTTGTCATAGACAAAGTACAGAGCTTAGTTTTTACTGAAAAGGGCAGAAATGAAATGTTGTAACACTAGATTCTTTACTTCATTCTTTGACACTCTATGTTTATTGCTTCCCTCTGGTATTGAGGTAAAGCGTGGCGCTGAGTTCTGCCACTAAAAATGCAATGCCTCCAGAATTCAGCAGACAGTGAAGAACAGAGTGTCTTAAGAGTTGGTTCCCTCTGCCTAGCCTTATTATTTATTTATTTTATGATTAATTCTACATTTTTATTTCAGTGCTCCAGATTCAAAATCAAATGATGACAAATTAACAATTGATGAGGTGTATAGCACCTTGCTGACACATAAAAATGTGATTGCTTGTCATTCAGTATATGCAGTGAACATGGAGAGACTAGCCATTATGTTAAACCATCCTAGCTATTAAGTATTTATTATATGTTTATGTAATGTTAAAACTTATATTCCTAGTGGTATTAAATTTATGTATCAAATTGTGATAATTTATTTATTTAATGCTTTATTACACCAAGATGATACACTAGTAAATGTATTATAGCCCTTATAATTTTTTTTTTCATGCTTATACTGTATCTTACACTATATACTTCACTTCTTGGTCACATTAGAAACATTGCATGTAGCGTTATAGAACTGAATGCTGTTTTGCCTTATCAGAGTAAAGAAATGAAAATAATTCATTCTCCTGTAAGGTGATCGGAGTCACAATCATTTTGTTTACAATCAGATACAGCCCTACTGTGCCATGATCTAAAAAATATATAGCAAAATGTGACAATTATGTTTAAAATATTTGCATATGTATATTAATTTATACAGAAAACTTTATTTATTTTCCAATATTTTTATTATTTCTCATAGTTTGAAACTATTATTTAAAAATTAACTAAATAAAGGGTAATATATTTATTATATAAAGATATTAAAAAAATAAATTAATTTGTTTATTTCAAGTTATAAAATATAGAAAGACTTAGAATCAGTAGGTGAACACAATATCTACAGTATATTCAGAAATGGTCCAGTGACAATTGATTTTTTATTTTTTTGTAATAAAATGTACTGTAAAATGTTTATATTTTTTAAAATATATTCTTCTCATTGAATTTACAATAAATAATAATTTAATATATGTATTATCGATGTTATGATGATGATCGATGTTGATCGACTCGAAAGCCTTCATACAATAACAAATATGGAATCTAAATGAAAATGGAAACTAGAATTACTATACTTACATATAAAAATTATTATAATGCAATAGTAAGTTTGGAAGGTAACAAGTTTTGAAGAGAGATAATAGAAAGAATCATATGAACTCATAATAAGAAAAATAGACATAAATACTAAAACTAAAATTATGAACACAAAAATACATCAATTGTATAATCTAAGTACTTAGTATTTATATATTAATAGAATAATTATTTATAACGTTACGGATTTTGGGGACGAAACATTAACGGAGATGAACCTGGTTCTCCAGGATCTGATGGTGACTGAACCACCAATACTGGTATACTTCGACCTTGTCTCGGACTTCCTGATCTTGGCTGTGGACCCAAGTTTTGGACCTCAATGGCTTCTGGCTCAGCTGGCGCTCCACGTAACAGCCTGCGCTTCTTCCACGCAATATACCCTAACAATCCTAATGCTACAACGATTAGTATACCCCCAAACGTTACTCCAGTTGTTGATGCTGTAGTCATCGAGTTCATACCTGAAAATATTAGGGACAAAGTTCATCTAAAGCAACAAATGGAATATTTTTTCCTAGCTTTAGTGACGAGGATAAGCGAGCGAGCCACTCAACAGACAATGCCTCAAGAATTCGGTTGAAGTAAGAAATAGAAGTGTCTCAATAGGGAACAGTGTGTATTAACACTGGGTTCTATATAAAAAAAAAAGGGGGTTTGTTATTTATCAATATTAAATATCTTTCTTCACTTGTCCTCCACACTTGGAGGATGAGGATATTTATTTGATAGCTAAATTATTTCATGTCACCTATATTATGAGACTTATTATGTTGTGTTTCTTATTTACATTTTTTCTCATTTCGACTTTATGCAAATGAAACGGGTCGTGAAATATATAAATATTATCAGCGTAACAAATTAAATGTTACGAACCCTCGACCTCCAGCTTGATAACGTCGATATGTTCCTTTCCATCATCAAGGCCGACTCCACAGGTCCAAATTCCTACATCTTCATATTTTACTTTGGTGATAGTTACCGCGCAGTCACCTCGGTCAAGGCTCGAATTCGAAGGATAATAATATTTTGAAAGAATTGGTCTGAAAATTCATAGAATAATTGTAAAAAAATTAGTGGATCTGTTTTTTTTTGTAGTGCCTAAACTGTACACTAAGTATACTGTAGCACCTACTAAAAAAAATGTGCGAAAAATCTATTTCAAAAGTTGTCGAACTCTCAAAGTAATATATATTCTAGAATATAATTAATCTCATCATGGTGAATTCTTTACAGAGGCCATTTCCCCGAGCCTTTATACAACTTATATGGCGTTAGCTGCAATAGATACAGCTTATAGACATTGTTATTTATATGGTCTATACAAAATCTAAAAATAAACGTCGACGACAACGACATGGAGAACGGTTCGTAATAAAAATATGTTTTGCTTAAATTGCCTTAAGAACTTAGTGTTACCTAATATTCAAAGGTTCATATAATAAAACATAATTTATTATATTGTATTAATTGAAATATCATTTTCTCAGAAAATGCAATAAATCATCATAAAATTGTACTAGTATAAAATTAAAATAAAAGATGTTTTACGCCATGATAGCTAAAGTTCGTACTAAAATGCGTCTATCTAGATTCATTATATGGACCGTTTATTTTGAAAGTGGTGTATGAGAAAATTTTTGAGAAAAAATTTGTTACCACGTAATTCATGCTTAATTTAATGTACATTTTTTATTTATAACTAGTCCATGTTTAATTGCTCAAAAAAATCCCATGTTTTGTACAACTTAAAATCGGTCGGTAAATGAAATTGCACAATCATCGAATATGAAAGTGGTGTAAGTCCAATTGACAGAGGTAGGTGGCATAGCAGATGGATGCGTGTTTTGTTATTTTTCATTTATTTTATACTAGCTGTGTCCCGCGGCTTCACTCGCGGACGATTTGCATTGTTTCCCCTCCGTGTTTCCACTATTCGTAAGTTCAAAGATAGATATTAAAAAATTAGAGAAATGTATTAGAAAATGTGCAGCGCATCACCTGTGAGAAGAAAATAAATACGACAAGGCTTTATGCCTCCGTATCTTTGCCCAGTAACAGCAAAAACAACAGTAGCGCCATCTTTTTGCAGAAAAATCCACAATCTTATTACGATTTTCCTAATTATATTATTTAGGAGTTGAATTTTTAAATAAAATGTAACCTAGGCCTATTACGTACGACAAATATAAAGACATGAAGCAGATACTATCCTATATACCTCCGGTGCATCATGGATATTTTGAAACACTACCACATACAGAGAATAAGTAAATTCTTATAATAACTATCTAGTATTGACAATGTAATTGCCGTCTAAAATAAAATTTTGTGTTGTTATGCGTATTTGTAAACAAAATTATATTAAAATGAAGTATATTTTAAGCGATATTTGATTTTTCAAAATTGAAATTAAACGTTTTGTACAATTATCTAATTTTGAAAGTGGTGTAAGTCCATTTACAGCACATAAATATGTGTTATCGTAGTCTAATTAGCCAAAAACAAATTTATATAAATAAATTAAATGTTGATAAAACAATAGAAACAATGCCAGACCTCATACGACTTGCCTATATTTTTAAATCAACAAATATACTAACCTTTAATTTTCTCGAAACAAAAGAAAATGGACTTACACCACTCTCAAAATAAACAGTCCATATGCAAGTATATATTGCATCTTGCTCCCGATAAAACGTCAACAAATATAAATTATAGGTACAATGTTATAATCAGCTAAGATATTTTGTATTCTTATCGTAGCGCTTAAAAAAACCGGTGCATTACTATTACTTATGTTAAAATTATTTTCTTTTATGTCATCTCTATCGTTTAGCGAGACAAATGGAGAAAGTCAACCGATATTAGGAATAGAAGATAGCCACAATTGTGTTATTCTCAATAGTATAGTAAATAAATGCTAAATACATATCCAGCATAATTGAAATCCTAGCCAAGTAGTAAGAAAAGTTTTTGGATGATTAAGGTCTGTACTGATAAACCGATGTCAAGTCTAAGATCGACCTTGAGATGCCATTTTCATATATAAAACATTTACTATGATTGAAAACAACATCTCAAGATCAATCTCAAACGTTAGAGCGATATATAAATACGGGCTCAAGTTATATAAGCAAATTTTAGATATTAGTAAAAATACCACTGTTTATTATTTTATATGTATAAATTAAATTGTATCGTAGTAAGCAAATTATAAAGTAATATATATTTTTACTCACTCATCAGCAGTAACAGATGAATCGATGTTAAAAGATTTTCCGTTGGGTGGTTCAAAACGGCAATAGCTCAACGGCATCAATCCCTTAGTCGTCGTACAGGACAGAGTAATAGGCTTATTTAATTTGGCAGTCACATTCGGGACTATAGCTGCTACCTCATTGACTATTCGAACTTGTATTTTCTTTATAGTTTCTAGCCGTATTGTTTTTCGTCCTATATGACAACCCCATTCGCCGCTGTCCGCTTTCGTTGCTTTAATCTTTTGTACACACTTGCCGTCGTTTACTGCACGATCTGTAAATCTTAATATTTCGTTTTTTATTAATATACTTACATAAACTTAGAGTGGCGCAGGGGCACAAGCGTGAATGTAAACGCGACAAATTGTGGGTTCGATTCCCGCTCGAGGAATTGAAATAATTAGGTACTATTCACATCTTAACTCGGATTGGAAGCGTGGCGTTGAGTTCCAACACTCCATACACATCCTCCAGGATTCGCAAAAAATGTAGAGCGGAGTGTCTTAACACTAGGTTCCCTCTGCCTACCCTGCTACATGCCGTATACAGCGTATTTATACACTACACTTGTTCACTTATGTACCTATATATTTGTGAATCTACTTTGCATTATCAATGGTAATAAAAGAATTATGTTAACAAATAAGAAATCATAGTTCATGTTTAACGATCACAAAAAGGTTTTACATATTTAAGTTTTAAATTTTTGAATAACGTTAAAACTGTACAAGAAAATTAAAAAACAAACTTACGAAAATCGTTTTCCACTGGGATGAACAAATCCACAATATGTCATAGGAAAATCTGATTTACACTGTATATTAATATTCTCATTTTCGGATGCCAATATTGTCTCTTTGCCATCGATATCGAAAATTCTAAACGCTGAAACCAATCAACGATTAAACACCACCACTCTGTAGAACCAGTATAGCACAATAAATTTAAATAAAAATCTTACAATGAATTCTCACGATAAATCCGTTATATATTAAAATAAATACGAGTAAGCACCGACTAGGATTTAACATTGTGTCAGTTTAAGTAACTCTACTGAGGACTACCCTCCACGATTTGTAATTTTAAGTGATAAATGCTTACTACTCGCATGTCAATAGGTCGTTATATTACAGCTTTAAGATAATATGATTAACACTATCACATGTTTAATATATTTATTATTTTATTGATTCGCTATATCTATATAATAGTACGAAAGAAATAGATAATTATAGGTAAGTAGATTGTCTAATAAATGTATATATTAAAAAATATGTTTTAAATTTATTATTTTCAACTTTATGTAAAGAAGATATAATTTTCAAAAAGTAATTTTTATGTTTTAATTAATAATGTTTCCGTAAGATTTTCCTATATTTAGGTAACTGTTTATAAAATACTTAATATAGTTAAAAAAAAGGAAAGAAACTCACTTCGATTATTCCTTTTCGTCCATTGAATATGGATTAGTTAATATTAGTTAGGTTTTTTGAATGCATTTAAAATTATCTCTTTATAATGTTATATATAAAACTATACCAATTTTTTTTATTTCTTTTGAACTGTAGTTTTTTACAACTTCAGTTTCTTAAAAATTTTCTGCACGACTGTACTGATTATCTCCTGGCTACGCCTAATTTGTTATATTTTCAAACGATGATAGTTAGGTAAGGTATGCATAAATTATAAAAACATATTTTACCAATTATTTTGATAATAGTGTTAAGAGACTCCTTTCCGCCCAAGCGGCTATCATGGCGCAGCGGCTGTGCTTGTGTTGATTGTGAATGCTGCGGTTGTTAGTTCGATTCCTACTGGAGGTATTCATTATTTAGACTTTTTGCTTTAGTAACAAGACTCAACTAGCATTGTCTCGAAAATAAATAAATAAAAAAGCAAGTATTTTACTTAAAAACCATGTATAAGCCCTATTATTTTCGTGCCTATAATAATATTCTCAAATGAGATAAAAATTAATAACGTGAGACGACATAGATTTATTTGAAGGTTGTGGTAACGTCGGTCGTTAATTTTAAGAAATAAAATAACTTAGAATGTAACATAAAACAATGTTTCGAGTTAAAATGTTACTATGTGAGGATACTGTTATCTACTACATTAGACTTTATTAAAAAACTTCAAAAGTACTATCGGTTGTGTAAGTGGTTGATAAAAGGTAAAAGAAATAACACAAGACAACATTTTTTCGGGTTCCGTACATCAAAAGTTAAAAAGGGAACCTTAATAGGATTACAATGTTGTCTGTCTGTTAGGACAATTTATCTCAAGATCATCAGCTTGGAGATATCAAGCCAAATTTAAATAACCAGATCCATGATCCTTTGGAGCACATAAAAAAATAAACTTTTAAATCAACACAATAAAAAAAAACGAGTGTTTACGAATAGTTTTGCTGCATTTTAATATTTTAAAATCAGGTTGTGGGTTCGATTCCCACCCGAGGAAATGAAACATTTAATATTCTACTTTAATGTTTATATAATATTCCACTCAATACGCAATGCCTCCAAAATTTGGCAGAAAGTTATAGGAATGGAAGTGAATGAATGAGAACGGAGAGTCTTTACACTAGGTTTCCAGGTTCTATATGCTACCCTGCTATGTGCGGGATACAGCATAAAGCAAAAAAACGTTAGGAAAAATTATGGTTATCAACTATCCAATGATGTCTATTTATCTTTTCTAATTAATGAATTAGTCAACTGATAAGGGGGTCAAATAAGGGGTCATGTTTGATAAATATATGTGATTTATAATCCAGTTATGTTTAGTATTTATCAATATTAATTTGTTTTTCAACATAACAACATACATACAAAATATGTTTTAAACACAGGTTTAAGATAATATATTCAATTTTGGTTTGCCTTGCAATATTTTAAATAGTTAAACAATGATGATGAAGTTATCATTTAGTTTTGAATATTCGTTTATTTAGAATAAAAAAATACCATTTAATTATATGTCCATTAAGTAAATGTTCCATATTTCTTGAGGCCGTCGTGGCACACCCTCTAAATGTAAGCGTGACGATCGTGAATTTGATTCCCCCTCGGGGGAGTGAAGAACTTTTAATTTCTCGCTTCGGTAACAAGACAAAGCGCGGCGTTAAATTACATTACTCAATCAAAAATCTCGAAACTTGGGCATAAGATGCGAAATGAGTATCTAAGCGTTAGGTTCCTATATTATGTATCACACAAAGAGTGTAATGCTACAAACATACTCTTTTTTTTTTCAACAATAAAACAAGTAATCTATTCACATAACACTTTATTACACATTCATTCAATTTCATACTATACTATTTACATGTAACACTATTTTCTTCTATTGCGACCCGTTTTAATGCGTCTTTCCGTTTTGTCTGCGGTCAATTCTTGTTGCAGCTTTTTTAACATTTGTGGAGTTATCAGACCCTGAAATGTAAACAAATAGTTATTTATTTAATTATATTTGTTAAAGACCACATCGGGCGACGGCGATGCTACTCATGGGATTGATGATATTTTATTTCTTTCTTGGTAGATTAATTCAGGCGTTAAATTTCGTCACTTAAGAAATATTGTCTCGACACTAGGTTCGTTTTGCTTAAGTTACTATACAGGGAAAAGCATAAAGCTGTTTTTTAATAATTAATAAAATTACTTTACTTACTCTAGCAACAAGCATTTCTGACAATTTCCCTTTCTCCTCTGTTGAAGAGGATCCTCTTGTAATTTTTTTGCCACCCACCGCATCATCCTCCTCGTTCTGACTACGAAATACTTGTTCGGAATTTCTTAATAATCTAAAACAAAAAAAAACATAACATTTTAACCAGAAAAGACTTTGATTTAAAATATTTAATTACTGATAGTTGTAACAGATAATATAGATTTTTTATAGAAAGAAAAGCAAACACGCCAAAGAACCTGATGTTAAGTGGATGCACTCGACATCTTAGGGGATTGCAAATGCATTGTCGGCTTTGAGGATAAATGCGCTTGTACAAATAACGGTTAAAATCACAAAATTATAGTCATCAGGGTAAACCTTCACTGAAAGATCATCTAATTGAGTAAAATTGCAAATTGTTAGAATTCATATTTAGAGACCAATACCGGGTAGGTGGTTGGTGTTTAAATTAATTAATGTATAAAATTTTTTCAGCAGTTTAGGTTTACGAAAAAAATGTGACTTTTAACATAGTTAAATATGGTATAAATACAAACTTTCATCGTTGGATATTCTAGTTCCTAGGAGCTGTTGTCAAAAAAATTAAACCTGCCATTATGCACCACAACATAAACTCCATAATATTTTGAAATTAGATAAATAAACTCAGAGGAAATGTTTTTATTTCCCCAATATGCGAAGACAAAACGCGTTGTTGAGTCCTCCAGTTAATAAACAATAGTTTGAGTTAGGGCAGAAAGTGAACAATGGGGTGTCTCTCTGTCCAACGCCTGAAAGTGTTTTTTTTTACCTTGTTATTTGAAATATTCCTTGTTGTATGATAGCATCCAATTCAGACTCCATTTCACGTACTAACTTCACATCGGGGAACATATCCGGAAATCTATAACTATAGCATAAAAAATAAAGAACATTATTTAAAGTAGTAAAGAAACTACAGTATAACGATATTTTTCTTTTAAATTTATATTTATAATCCTTAAATATTTAATTCTACAATTAAGGGGCTATTTATTAATAACGTGACAGCTGAATACCTTTTTTAAGAATATTCACATAAACCAGAGACATATAGACAATAAAATGTAGAATATTGATATATGCTGCATATCCTGCAAATAGCAGGATAGGCAGAGGGAAACTAGTGTTAAGGTGTGTCACCTTCCAACACTTCCACTAATCACAGTCAGATGTGCCACGACAGTTATAACCATTAATTTTCTTACCTCAACCACAAATAAAGTTCTAGAACATCAAAAACAGATTCCAAATGAACTAAGTCCATAATAGTTTTAGGCGACGGCATCGGCCAGTCCACCGCGTTGCTCATCCAATTGCGTGTAATCGGCTCGTTCCGGCTGTATTGACGGACCATCTAAGAGAAAGATAGAAAATATATTATTAAATTACAGTTGTCTAAAAAACCATTTAAAACATATCTTAACGAAAATACTACTTACTTTCAAAAATGTAGCACACACAAAAGGCAGTTTATTATTAATCGGTGCACAACAGAACACGTATCTCGCCCGTAACGGTAACGGAACATGCTGTATCATCTCCGCTAGGAACTTGAAACCTTCTGTGTTACACATGAAGTAGAGGGAATCGTCTACCGTGCATAAGTGGACGAATATATCCTGAAAATTAATTAAGATTAATTTAGTAATAAAAATGAAGGGCATTATTCATAGATTCAAGAGTACATAAAAATATAATTAATCTACTACCTACCATAAGACTACTAAGGCTGGCATGGGGCAAGTGGTAAGCATAAAGTTCCATCTGCTCAGCAGTTGGATGTAATCCAGCTTGAGTCACCGGATCCGGGGATTGCGAGAGGAGGGTCTTGAGGGTCGCCAGATCTTCAGGTTTGAAGGTAGTCACGTAACCAGTCTCCCATGCACTACCGTAGCGGCCGGCTCGACCTGGAAATTTAACAGAACTAATACTACTCACATCACTCCGATATTTCTGTTGGCCACTTTCCGCCGAATTCTAGAGAATTCATTGCGTATTGAGTGGCGGAACTCAACGCCGCGCTTTTCTTCGTTACTTGAGCGAGGAATTAGTAGTATTGATTATTTTATTGCGTTTTCAGTAGCATGCTTGTGCCCCTACGACATCCGTAAAAAAATTTAAGAGCCAAAGAGTAACTCAGTATGCTAATTCCTAAATGTCATAACAAGATTTCCAAATCAAAACAAAAGAAAGAAATACCCTGTATGGGCATAATAAAAAAAACACTACCTGCAATTTGTAACGCTTGAGATATGCTAATAACATCCATTTCTTTGTCCCCATCTTCGTTTACCACTGGTTTTATAAGTGAATAAAATATAATTCTCCTTATGCTCCTGAAATAACACAATTTATTTGATTGAATGAAATTGAATTATTTAGCTTGAATTTTCATTATGTTTATTATTTTGGTACATAGTCAAAAAGTCAAAACATTGCATTTTTCTGTGGAATTTGATACATTACGCGTTGAGACGGAACATAACGCCGTGCTTTGTCTTACTAACGCACGAAAATGAAAATTCAATCAATATAGAAGAAATTGATACTAATTTATCTCTGACCACTGTATACCTCACAAATATGTAAACACAAAAATATTAACATAAATAAAAAAATCAACTTACAAATTAATACCTAAGCCTATAGCATCAGTAGCGACCATTACTTTACAAGAACTTTCCGGATCGTTAAACTTATTTGCTTGTGCTAATTTTGTGCCCGGCGGTAAACTACCATATATGACAGCTACTTCGTGTCCCCTGGAAATATTAAACATATTGTTTATTCTTGTAGTAAAATAAAAATAACTGTTCAACTAGTGACTTTTATGACATTGTAAATGGTCACTAAAAATATTATTACAAAATATATATTATTTTTTTTATGTATATTTTATTGATATGGAATCAAGTGTATTTCTAATAAATTGAATTGGCTTTAATTTCAAATTTTCATGTTGTTTTTATCACCCAATGTTTAGGAACACCCAATTATACATTTTTTGTCCATCGTAGACTAGTGTTTGTGCCTACCACCCAAATATCAAAGAAAAATCAAAATACAAAATAGAATTAGATATTACAATTACATATATCTAGGTATCTAAATTAACATATTGGATACCTGCCTCAAGGGACTGACCTCTGTTCGATTGCTCGACTTACACTGTAAATGTCGTTCTTATTGAAACACACTATACAGTCGCCGGCTTGCACGTTGTCTAGAGAAGCCAACGCTGAATCTTCCACTTTTAACTCTGTTAACCTTTTATATGAACGCACCTGTTATAATAAGTAAATGTTAATGAAAATCATATTTATGTTCTATGGGATTTTACTTTGGAGTAATACATCTGGTATTCAATCAACATTAGTCCTGCAGGAGCGAGCTATTCTTGTAATCTATAGCTTAAGCTCTAAAGACTCCTTAAGGCAAAAGTTTAAAGAAATTTATATATAGACAGTTTCATCTCAATATATTTTTGAAAATGTTATGTAGGTTAAGAAAAACATGAATGATTTTACTAAAATTCGTGCCTATATAATATTAATACAAGAAATAGGCTTAAACTTAGCGCATCTGTAACACGATTGCATCGAATCCGTAATTCTTATATGGGACAATGTGTACGCTTTTAGAATAGGATCTCAAAAAACGTGAGAGAATTTTCTATATCGCAGTTTTAAAAATTGAGTAAAGACGTTTGTGTGTTTTAACATGCAAACGTCTTTTCACAAATCACCAAATTAATGCTTTTATAAATGATAACCAGCCTTGGCAATGAAATGCTCACTCGCTGAAATACGAAACGATAATAATAACTTACTTACTTACAAAAAAAATATTTATTATGAATTAATTATGATTTAAGTCAATGTTCCACTTACCTCCATCTCTTCTCCAGTAGTATTACAAATTTCTTCAACAAGACCTATAGCACCAGCTTCTCCACATAAATGTATTTCATCTGCTTGTAAACCTAAAAATAGGTAATTATTCCTTTAAATTACGTAATAGGACACATGGGCAGAATATGTCAAAAAAAATCTATTTAATTGTAGGTAAACCTGATAAAAGCATATTATAAAAACTAGAAATTTAATATGTGATATATGAAAATAATACATACCTAATACTGCTCTCGTCCATGCCCAGCCTCGTCCTCTGTCACCAATCATTTGAATTTCATCAATAATTGCAACTTCATCTGTAATCAATTTGTTTTCAGTTACAAATATAACTTATAATTCCTTAACAAATTAACATCATCAATAAGTCGGTATAAAAATCGCAATTTATTATTTGAACAAGTCACTTGAAAACAACAAACTTTATTTACCTGAACTTTAAAAGAAAAAGGTTAAAAATCTTTATTTTCCTATTCTTGTATAAAATTTTGTGAAATTCACTCATATTCCAAATATGAAAAAAAAACTAAATTTAATAATAAGCATATTTTGAAATGTCTATTAAACAGAATGTACGGCCGACGTGTCACAGGTGCGAGGCCGTCGTGCCGTTTCGTTATTTACATTAGTTTTGTTTTCTCATAGAAATATTTATAATCTTTAAGATTAAAAAACAGAAACAAAAATTTGTAGCAGGTCAAACTATGTAAAAAAAATATCATACACTTACAAGTATCATTCAAAGATGTCATTTCCACAGTACACGCAACATGTTTAGAAGGAGTCAACTCTGGTTCATCGAGTAACAATATAGTATCACTCTTAGGTTTCTCTTCAACTTCTTCAGGATCACCTAAGGTATTGTAATTAGATGCATGCCTTCTTTCTTCACCTGTGATAAGATCACATGGTGTACCCTAAAATTTATCAACAAATATAATTTATTTATGATTTTTATTAATGAATACCTATAAAATTACACTTTTTGGATTTGTTTCTCTATTTGTATCGAAAGTTCTCATTTTGTGTCAAATTTCAGTTAAACCAGCTCGATTAAACTGATGAGGTATCTTGATTAATTTCTTTAGGTATGGGTTTGAAATATTTTACCCTATATGCTGTTCCCTTAAAAGGCACTGACACTTCCACCTGTATGTGGAATATTAATATGAATATTATTCACCTTACTATTAGATTTATGATATATTTCAGTAGCTAACAACTTTAAAGGCCCACAATATACACCAGATTTTGCCGTTAAGAATTTTTCCATGGCATGATAAGTTTTCCCAGAATTTGTTGGGCCAGCATGGAATATTATTTTTCTATTTAAATTACGAGTTTCAGGATACCTAAAATTAGAAATAATTAATAAGAAATATTATAATGAATATTGTAATTTATATTATATTTTTACACTATAAAAATAATTAAGTAAAGCTTTATTTTATAAAAATAATTTTTCAATTTATAAATTCTGTCTTCATGTAATAAATAAAACTTTATAGCAGCAATAATCTGAGCCTGAATTTGAAAGAGGTGAAAAAAGAATAGAATGCAAAATTTCATGCATATTGCATACAAAGTTGATGATAGTAGAAGACATTTGCTGTTTCGTTACCTGATAATCTTCTTGAATATTGCATGAAGCTAAAAAAAGAAGTAAATTCAAAATTTAGCTTGCTTACCAACTAGCAGGTGTTCTTAAGTCTGAAATTTTCTTAAGATCATCTAAACAGTCAAGATGTGGAAATGCTAATCTAGCATGTCTAAGGAAATATGGAAATAGATCATCTACATGCCCCGCTCCTGTTAAAAGAGAACAAATATCTTTAAATGATAGACTTTTTGATACATTATATAGCACAGTCATGGTGCAGGGGCACAAGTGTATGACTGTAAGCACAACAGGTTATTTATTGGATTCATTTCCCACTCGAGAAAATGAAATATTTAATAATTTTATTTCTTTGCTCTGGTGTTGAGGGGGAGCACAGTATTAAGTGTCGCCACTCAATATGCAATTCCAACAGCGGAAAGTGTAGAGCAGTGTCTTAACACCTGACTCTCTCTGCCTACCCTGCTACTATCCCACGATACAATGTAAAGCTGAGAAGAAATATTGTATGACGGGTATTATAGTTAAATTATATTTAAAAAGATTTTATTCAATTCATTGTTTTTATAATTGTATGTATATTTAAGTACAAGAGGGCATGTATGAAGAGGTTGAAGACAGTGGACGAGGCGAAAGAGATATGTAGAGACCGTAGCGTTTGGCGACCCGTTCTGTCTGACTACCCTGATATAGATATAGCGTGAAGTTTAATTAAGTTACAATTACAATTTTTTTATTTCATATACATACCAACTAAAATATCACTTATTATTATATGTAAATCTGGAGGTAAATCATGTTCTAAGCAATGTCTACGAAATGATAAAAAAGCCTGATGCAACAGCTGATCGTCTAGACCATTATTGGATGCCAAAACTCTAATCTCAGGCTTTTGGTAGAATTTGTTCAATATTTTTAACAAATCCTGCTTTTTAAGGCGTCCAGTAAGCTCTTCTCCTATATTTATGTCATCTGGATTAGGTTTAACCGGCACTGGTATAAAAAGAGCTGAAGGATTACTTTTATCATTTTTCTTAGTTCTCTTGAAAACATAACCTATATTTCCCACTTTTCCTTTCTGAGAATTAAGTACACTGACGGCGAACGGTGAAAAGCATGGCTGTAATCTATCTAAGGAGTAAACTGTCCATATCCGCGAAAAACCTTTGTACATTTTGTAAAAACAATAAAAAATTGACTAAAAATTTTTTACTATGTTCTGTCACATTTCTACAAAATATTGTTTAGCAATGTTACCCTTATCAGTAACACAAACAAAGTTTTATATCAACAATATAAAAAAAAATCTGTAATGTTTGCCTACCGTACTTTATATTAAGAATATAACTAATTTTTATTTGGTGGTTAATATAGGTAGCATAATTTAAAAACATAATGAATTCATTCTGGAAATATAATTATAAGTACATTTTATGTAACGAATAAGAAAAAAAATTATTAATTAAGCCATGAGTTCGTACTCGTTCTTAGAATTTTTCAAGATATTTTAAATAAATGGTCAAATCAAGTGTTTAATAAGTTTCTTGACTAAAACAATTGTTTAGTTGACAGACTTTGCTTATCTATTTACTTTTAATTTTTCATTGACGTGCCTGACGTGAGTGGAGGACGGACACGACGACTGAAGTCTTATTTCGGCTTAGTTCAATTATTGCATTGATTACGTTTCACATGATAGAAATTACAAAATATTATAAATTCAAGCATCTCATCAAAGGCATCGTGACTTAATACAATAATCAGAAACCAGAATGGGTAAAGCGAAAAAAGGAAAGAAGAATCAGACAGCCGAGGAAGGGTAATTTGCTTTCTTAAACATATGCTAGAATTCTTTAATGCTTCATTTTAAAATGAAATATAAAATATTATGTTATTTCAGTGACAGTGATGTTGAAACAACTAACATTGAAAACTCGAAACCTATCCAAAATAAAGAAAAGAAGTGAGTATCTTATAGGTTATCCTAGTTTCCATCTAATTTTCTCTTTCTGTAAGAGACTGTCATTAATTAATGAAATTGCTGTTACAAATAATTAAATGGATATAAATTTAATATGTATAAAATCATTGAAACCTACACATTTAAAACAAACTAAAAAATATTTCAGAAAAATTCTTGAGTCTGATGAAAGTGAAGACGAGAAACCAAAAGCAAAATCTAAACAAAAGAAATCAGTTGATTCAGATATAAAAGAAGTCACAAAAAACATAAAAAGTGTTTCTATTTCAAACAAGTCTCAAAAGAAAGTGGATAACAACAGTGAAGGTACATATTAGTGCAGTTTTTTAAAAGTATACTACATTTTTGTTTATTGTCCATATTTAAAGATGTTGATGTAGAAGTTGGTAATACAGAAATTTACTACTAAATCTGTTCTCTCCACATCCAGTCTAAAAAAGTTCAGAACATTATAACAAGTTTTCGAAAGATCTTTATCTTTGACTGCAAAAGACACATTTTAATTCTGTTAGTAGTATCCCTGTGTGTAAATAAGAGTGTAAAATGATATTTTTTATGTAATTAATTGGTTGGTTAGAAAGTCAATTAAACTATAATATATTTTTGGTTCCTTTCCAAGGTCTGGCTAGTCCATGGGAAACAAAGAGTATAAATAACATTTTTTTTGTTATTTCTACTTTGCAATATATAATATTATTACTTACTTAATGAATATAATTAATTGCTGTTTCTTTATAAACAATTTAAAAGACCATATAAAAACAAAATCTACATCACATACTACTACTATATTGATCATTTAGTTGAGTCATAGCATCTTATGCCATTACAATCCATCTTCTTAAGAATGACTGCTGACTGTCACATACAGAAGACATTGTTGTTAGACGTCTAAAACCAACTAAGTATAACTTTACTTTCTGTGGCACAGTGAGACAGCATCTGACTGTTAACATCATAGTTGACAGGATGTCAGGACACTTATTTGTCTGCTTGCACTATTTTTATTAGGTTCTCTCAGCTTAACTTTATTATTAACAAAAATATATTTTTAGGTGAGTCTGAAGATGAACCTCAAGAAAAACCCAAGAAGGGTAAAAAGAAGGAGAAGAAAAGTGCATTTTCCCTACTAGAAGTTGAGGATTCCGGTGGATCAGCGCCAGAAGCTCCTCCATCTTCTGATGATGAAGTAGAAAATCCAGTTCAAAAACTCCAAAAGAAAGGTGCACAAGAAAAAAAAGAACCAGCTGGTAAAAAAGGCAAAAAAGCAAAGAGAAGAAAAGATGATAGTGACGAAGATATAGAAAAAGTTCTAGCTGAACTTGAAATGGAATACTCAGGTGTTAAAAAAGAATCAGTGCCGCCCCCTGAACAAGAACCCGATAAACCTGCAGAGGTAGTGGAAGAGAAACCTAAAGCAAAAAAGAAAAGCAAGAAAGAAGAACAAATTGATAATGATGTTGAAGACAAAGGCAGTGATAATGAAAATGATATAACAATTAAAACCGCAGCCCAGAAAAAGAAAGAAAAGAAAGAAAGAGAAAAACAGAAAAAGTTAGAAGCTAAAAAGAAAGATAAAGAACAAGACAGTAAAAAAGATGTGAGTGAACCTAAAACTCCCGCAAAACCTGTTGAGAAAAAGACTGATAAAGATAGTGAAGAACAAAAAGATGAGAAGACACCTTCAGACGAGAAAGATAAAGAAGCAGAGGGTGATACACCCGCACTAGAAGGCAAGAAAAAGAAAAAAGGTGATAAGTCTGAGAAAGATGATAAAGGGAAGAAAGGACCAACAAAAAAAACTATTGCAGCCATGCAAGAAGCTTTGAAAAAAGTGAAGGAAGAAGAGGAACGTCTCAAGAGAGAGGAAGAAGAAAGATTGAAGCAGGAAGAAGAAAGAGAACGACAGAGATTAGAAGCGATTAGATTAGAAAAAGAACGCAAAGATAGAAAGAAACAAAAGGAAAAGGAGAGAAAAGAAAGACTTAAAGCTGAAGGAAAGCTGCTAACTCCAAAACAGAAAGCAGAAAAGGCTAGAGCTCAAGCCATGCTTGAGTCTTTGAAGGCTCAAGGTATAGAAATAGGCTCTGAAAAGAAACCACCGCGACCAGGAACCAGAATTAAGCCAACAAAATTAAAAACACAAATATCACAAGAAGCTCCAAGCAGCCCAGCTGAAGAGAAGAAGATTGAATTGGAAATATCAGACAAAAAGGTATATTTTTTTATCGTCAGGCTGTACTGATTCATCCTCATATCGAGCTTGTACTTAGTAACTTACCTTAACTTCACGCTGTATCCCATGCGGGTAGCGCCAAACGCTACGGTCTCTACATACCTCTTTCGCCTCGTCCACTGTCATCAACCTCTTCATACATGCCCTTTGGGAGGTCCTCGTGCTTTTTACGACACCTTCCTCCAGTATCTTTGAAACTGTGTTTTCGAAGGTCAACTGAGATCCTCCCCTACCTCTGTTACCGCTCACTTTTCCATCACAGATATTTTTTTGCCATTCTTTCATCACTCATTTGTTTGACGTGCCCGAACCAGCTGACCACGTTCTTCATTCTCACCGTGATATCCTCGCTAATGCCTGCCATTCCACATCCATGTCTTATCTTCCATCTGTACTAAATATATCTCCCAAATGTGCTTATTACATTTGTGTTAATGTGTTGTGTTAAAAAAGCGTGTTTTCTGTGTTTTAATTATAATTTGTCATTTAAGGAAGAACCAAAGAAAGAAGAAGAAAAGAAGGAGTCCGATAATGAATCTGTTAAAGATGCTTGGGATGCTGAGTCGTCTGATGAAGAAATTGAACCACCTCAAGATGTTAAGTCTGAACCTACCCCACCGATTAATGAATTGAAGAAAGCTGACAATAAACCAAAGGAGGTAAAAATTTTAATTTGTAAATATCTAAAATTTAAGTGTTATCAATTATAGTAGCATAATATTAAACCTATTATTGAGAAACATCTTAATTAATTTATTAAGTTCTTTCTTATAAACCTCTATAGAAAAGATATAAGATATTTAAGATATATTTCTTTTCATATCAAAATCGACATATAACCTATGAACACAGGTTTCCTTCTCTCACCAATGATTTTCTTTATATTTACACTCTTTTGAGTCTTGACTCAAAAAAATATATATAAAGAAAATGAAATCTTGAAAATATAAATAACAAAGCTTATTATAATTATAACCTTTTCAGAAGGAAGATGAAGAAGAAAGTTCTGAAGAAGAAGATGATAGCTCTGATGAAGATTCAAGTTCTGAAGAAGACTCAGATGATGAACAAATGACGGACGCACAGAAGAAACGTGAAATTGTTTTGAAGAGATTAGAGGTAATTGAAATCCATCGTTTATCTTTCAACTTCATACTTATTATTTTTTAGCTTACATTTCAAGAAAACTTGTAAAAATTGAATAAGTGAGTAGTGGGTTTTGATACAAGTACGATTTCCTAAAGGAGGGGCTTAAGGAAGTCATATTTGTATCATTTGGCAAGAGATTTGACAATTATATTTGGCATTTTATAATTTTATTTATTTAAAGAAACGACGTGAGGACAATGAGAAAAATAAAGCAAATAATCCCCTCCGAGCCGCCGTCGTCTGTGTACTGGGACACGTAGATACAGGCAAAACGAAGATCCTAGACAAATTAAGACGAACTAACGTGCAAGATGGCGAAGCGGGAGGTATTACACAGCAGATTGGGGCCACTAATGTTCCCATTGAGAATATTAAGGAGCAGACTAAACATGTTAAGGGGGTAAGTGCTGTTTTTACGAGTATTTTGGTATTTTTTTATAGACTAGTGGGACCAGTGTTGACTTTAAGACAGATAATTTTCTGATTAGGAGTTATCCATAAATTCCGTAACACACGCGTCTTAAACTTCGTGATGACTTCGTGAAAAAACATATTTTTTTCATATAATAAAAAATATTATATAATCTATTTTTATAATCGATTATATAAGTGTCTGACTATTTAAATCACATTTTCATACTTTTTCAGGTAAATGAAATAGCATTTAAATTGCCAGGTTTGCTAATTATAGACACACCTGGCCACGAGTCTTTCAGTAACTTGAGGAACAGAGGTTCCTCTTTGTGTGACATTGCCATTCTTGTAAGTATACACTACATTACTACTAAGAATTTTATATTTTTATTCACTGAAGGTTTTTTATATTATCAATTTTTATTAATTCATATAATAGCACTAACTTTATAAATAGGGGCTTTCATGGTGCAGTGGCAAAGTATCTGACTATAATCGCAATGGTTGTGGGTTCGATTCCCACTCGGTGGATCATATTAATTATATGATACATGACAAATATACATACATATGCTTTATTTCAGGTAGTGGATATTATGCACGGGCTGGAACCCCAAACCATAGAATCTATAAATCTTCTAAAGCAAAAGAAAACTCCATTCTTAGTGGCATTAAACAAAATTGATCGTTTATATGACTGGCAAAGTGCACAAAGGAAAGATGTACGTGATATATTGAAAATGCAACAACCTAATACTCAATTGGAATTTGAGAAGAGAAGCAATGATGTTATTATACAGTTTGCTGAACAAGTAAGTTATTTAGTTAATTGTTTGTATGTTTTCTTTCTTCTTAACTTAATATAAGAGTGGCTTAGTTAGGTTAACAGAATTTGATAATATTCTGTCCTAAATGTTGTTTTATCATTATGATTATAATATATAAATAAATAAGTTATTAATTAGAAATCTATGTAGCTTGAGAAAAGGCAAGAGCGCGAGTGAAATTATCGAACATAGAGAGAGTTGTTTAATGGTGATTACTGAATAGTTTGAACTATTATATATATATTTCTTTAGTTATTCAAATAAAATAAACGTGTACTTTCGTCGTTAGTTATATTTTATATTTGAATATTACGCTGTACCAATAAATTACATTAAAAACTAACCTCTCTTTTCAGGGTCTCAATGCAGCGCTCTTCTATTCAAATCCAGATCCTCGTACATACGTATCTCTGGTACCAACATCAGCTGTAACTGGGGAGGGTATGGGTAATCTACTAGCAATGATAGTGCAAGCGTGCGAGGGACCGTTGAACAAACGACTTGTGTTCTCTCAACAGTTGCTCGCTACTGTACTTGAGGTAAGATTTTTGTGATATTATATTGGTAAATTTATTCAGATTACAATTTTAATCAGAGGGAATTAAGTAAATGCTGCGTCCCTCACATTTTCCGTCCAATTTTCGAAATATTGCATGATAAGTGGCAGTGGTGGTAAATTAACGCCGCGCGTTGTCTTCCGAACTAAGAATGTATGTATGACTGTAATCGAATTGTTATGGGTACGATACTTCACTCAGCGCATTTATTGACATTGTTCTGCTGAATTAAAACAAAGCTATGCTACTCAACTCACAATGTCTCAAATTTAAACGGACAGCAGCGCCACCACTAATATGAAAACATTGGTATTGGCTAGAAACAGCTGGTGGAAGCTTCATGTAGGACTGAAATTACACACATTTTTATGTAACTTTTCGGTATAAAAGTGGCTGTAATGGCTTAATAAAATATGTTTTATTTTAGTTTTTATTTGATATTCATAAAAATATTTTGCATTTGCTTTTGATTTTTTATATTTTTAATTGTTTAATCACAGGTTAAAGCAATACCTGGTCTCGGAACAACGATAGACACTATCCTCATAAACGGGACACTTCGTGAAGGTGACACTATGGTCCTAGCCGGCACAGATGGACCTATAGTGACTCAGATCAGATCGCTGCTAATGCCCCAGCCTATGAAGGAACTTAGAGTTAAGGTAACGTGTTATTTTAGTATATCAGTACTCTTCATCATCGATTATCCGAATCCAGTGTTAAAGCGAACGACTGGTTATTTGAACTATTACGCTTCCCGAACGCAATTTATCACTGAACAAATTTAAAAAAGTGGTTAAGCACAGGCTCTGCCAAAAAGCATACTACTCTGTTAAAGATTATGTTCGCGATAAAGATGTTTGGAAATAAGTTGCTCTATTTCTAAATTAAAATTGTTAATTGTAATTTGTAACAAATACTGGCAGTTAAAAAGAGTGGCTATGAGTTTCTTTGCCTGGATCTTCTCATGAGCTCAACTATTTGAACGGGCTTTTTTCAAGTCAAAATTGCACATTTTTTTTGGTTATTTTATTTTTCATTTTTTTTACTTTTTTGACATGTCCAAGTAAATGTTAAGCATTTTTATGGAATAAAGATATTTTGACTTCTCGCGTTCAATTATTCCTTCATGCGTGCCATAGTTTCAACTTATACTTACACTTTCCTAGAACTACAGTACCGTCGATGTGTAAATTGCTGGCTTGATTTGATGTTACCATTTTACTTACTTTTATTTATTTTCTTTCCGAGCAAACTGTGCACAAAACCTTAGAAAATCTAACTTAGGGGCGGCCACGACTTGTCGAGCATACTGAATCTTTCATCCACATAAATGTTATTATCATTTTAATGATTGCTCAAACTAGCCTCAGAAGTGGTTGGGATCTAAAGAGCATATTTTATAGTCTATTGTCTCTATCATTATAGAATGCATATATCGAGCACAAAGAAGTGATCGGAGCGCAAGGTGTGAAAATAGCAGCAAAGGAATTAGAGAAAGCCATTGCTGGCCTGAACCTGCTTGTGGCACAAAAACCAGATGAAGTTGATGTTCTTATGTGAGTATTTTTTTTATTTATGGAAAAGTCTACAAATTTACACATATATTCCACATATGTATACAATCTGTAGATTTCAATTTGAAACACATTTTTGATGTTTACGCGTTGTTTCTCTGTACTATAGAGATATAATATCTGTACTGTACTAACTCGCGTTAAAAAATATCCATACCATATGTAGTTTACTTTTTTAAAAATAAATTATGATAAAGAACTAAAAAGAAAAGTATTACAGTTAAAATACATTTAACAATATCTATTATATAAAATATTCAAAAGTTATTTTTTATTAAATGAGCGCTGTTTTTAATTTTTTCTTATTATTAGTGTCGTGATTTTTTTCTTAATGTTAAATACAAATTACTCAATAGCTTTATGTGGTGAGTAACACAAATTCTAACATAATTTGCCTTTATAGAGAGGAAGTGGCAAGAGAACTCAAATCTGCTCTCTCCTCAATAAAGCTATCAGAGCGCGGCGTGTATGTACAAGCCTCTACGTTGGGATCGCTTGAAGCTTTACTAGAGTTCCTTAGGACTAGTAAGATTCCTGTAAGTGTTTTTTTTTATTAGCTTAATTCTGTATCCCTATTTAAGCAGGGTAGGCAGAGGGAAGGGTTAACACACTCTGAGATCTGATGCCCGCCCACAACCGTTACGTCATCGGAGTTTTTTATTTATTTCCGATACCAAATTACGGAAATTCATGAAAAAATTTTGTAAATTATTGAAGTCATATAAAATAGCAGAAACAAAAAAGCGAATATCAATGAAATTTATCTTATATGTCCTATAAATTTAAGTAATAATTAACTAATGTTTTGTTTATAGTACTCAGCCATCAGAATAGGTCCAGTGGTGAAGCGTGACGTGATGAAGGCGTCCGCCATGTTGGAGCACGACTCGCAGTACGCTACTATATTAGCGTTTGATGTTAAGGTTAGTAGTAGTCTTGTTGCAGCGTTAAGGGAAATGCAATGCTTGTGTTTCGATTCCTAATCTGAAGAATTATTGTATTTAATTTATTTTCATTTCTGCGCACTGGTCAGACAAATCTCGGCGTTGTGTTCCTCGACTCAACGTGCAATGTCTCAAAAATCGGGCGGTACGTGAGCAACGGAGTGTCTTAATATTAAGTGTCCTCTGCTTACCTACTGCCTTACCTATATGCGAAAAAAAATATAATTCTATTCTAATTTGCTCCACATTTATTGTCCAGATCGAACGTGACGCACAAGAAATGGCGGACAATCTCGGTGTAAAGATATTTTCGGCGGACATCATTTACCACCTATTCGATAAGTTCACCGCCTACCGTGAAGAACTGAAACAACGCAAGAGAGAGGAATTCAAGCATATTGCCGTTTTCCCTTGTAAACTGAAGGTATGGAGTACCCAACTTGTTTAATTGAAAATACTACATAACCAGTGTTATGTAGTACTTTCAATTAAACAAGTTGTTAGAAGATTTTTGATATTTTTTGAGGCCTGTATCTAAAATCCTTTAATATATTACGTATAATAACAGTTAAGGGATTATATAAAGCTTTGATTTGATTATTACTTGGGGTGTGAATTGAAAACTATTTAATTGAATTACTTATATTAATAAAAAAAATCCACAATCTAATATCACTGGATAGATTTAAATGCATAAAAGCTATATATCATTTCTCAATATATTGGTTTTCATATCACAACGAAGTTGCTTTAAATGGTTATTAATTAGAAAATAGTGATTAAAACTAATGATTGTTTCCAGGTTTTACCGCAATTCGTGTTCAACTCCCGAGATCCTATAGTAGCGGGTATAATGGTGGAGGCCGGTATTGTGAAAGAGGGAACACCTATCTGCGTGCCTAGTAAAGAGGTAAGTTGGCATTACAGGTTTTTTAACTTCATGCTGTATCCTCTCTGTAGAAGTTAGGCATAGGGAATAGCAATCCTAGTATTAAGAGACTTAGTTCCTCACTGTCGAATTTCCGAGACATTACGTGTTGAGTGGCGGAACTCAATATCGCGCTTTGCCTTGTTACCAGAGCGAAGAAAATGAAAATATAGAATATTTCATTTCCTCTAATGGAAATCGAACTTACAACCCCTATGCCACGACTGTAATATTACAGAAACTTGAATTAGAAATTTATTTATACTTATTGATAAATATCTGTTTTTAATTTAATTAGTTCGTGGAACTCGGCATCGTGACGTCCATAGAGGTGAACCACAAGCAAGTGGAAACCGCGCGCAAGGGGCAGGAGGTGTGCATCAAAATCGAACCCATACCCGGCGAGTCGCCCAAAATGTTTGGCAGACATTTTGATGAAACTGATTTTCTAGTCAGCAAGGTATGTGGTTTTGTTTTATTTATTCTTTTTTTGTTTTTTTTTAGTTTAGGTAAGTGTAGTTTTAGCATATTGCATAGTGGGTGTAGTAGTAGGCAGTGAGAACATAATGTAACACAATGCGTTCTCAGATTTCTTTCCAAAATGGAAATTGCAAATAAAAAGAGTTCTTTTTTTAATTTCTTAATATAGAGAACTCGAATCGGCTCTCTCCTCAATAAAGCTGTCAGAACGCGACGTGACAAGCTTCTAGATTGGGTTCACTTAAACATACATAACAGCCAATTTTAATAAACATTTTATGTGATTTCTTACATTTCCCTACTAAAATGTTAACAGTACACACTGCATATTTTAATTTTTTTTTTGTAGAATATATATTTAATTGTTTTTCAATAATTTTATTTAAAACATAATCATCAAAAACGATTACAAATGGTACTTAAATTTACAAACACAACTGTTGTACAGAGTTCAATGCAACACTAACATTCTGTTTCCAAGACAAAATTCTCATAAAATTGCTATTTGTTTATTGGAAAATAAATAACTGTAAGCGCACTGGAGCGTTATCACGTGGCGCTTCTGGCGCTCGGCGGACTCGGACTATCTTTACTTGACCTTTCTAATGTTAAACTGAAATTTGTATAATGTACGTATTGTTCAAGTTTTTTTTTCAGCAATAGTTTGCTTATTGTTTTAAAATGGTATAACAATTTAGAATGTATCAGGATTTGAAATTTTCGACTGCAGATATTTACTGGACTAAAATATGTTACAACTTTTTTACCCCCCCCCCCCCATATAGCTGGGTAGGCAGAGAGAATCTAGTGTTGCGACACTCCGTGCCTTATATCCGCGATGCGAAACGAGCGCTTACAACTATATGTTATTATTTGAAATTGTCTAGATTTTTATAAATATTAGAACAGGTTTAAATGAAATTTCATGGTATTTATATAATATGGTAAAAGGTGTGTATGGCATGTGACAAATTGTAAGTGTGCTATTTCAAATTGAACCTATAGTTCCTGAGATTAGCGCGTTCAAGCAAACTAACTCTTCATCTTTATAATATGAGTACAGTACTTCTTGGAATGTAATCTCTACATATTTTCTCCCCCGTATTGCAAAATCTTTTCATTTTTTTTTAATATGAAATTGATTTACAACTACACGCATATAATATGTGATATATTTTTTTATTATAAAATAAATTGAACATATCGTCTGACGTTTGTAGGATCCACATGTTTTCCGTTATGTAAATTAGATGTCGAAACGGGCCCGCTATTTATATAAGACGGCGCTACGAATCTTCAAAGATCAAATATAAATGTATATCACTGGAATTAATTAGTTATTTTTTGTGTATTATCAAAGGGACGCGCGTGAAAGTTTTATTGGTGCGTTAATAACGTAACTTCGCGAGCCATATCCGACGTTGTATCGCTCAACATGTGTATTTACTATAATGTTGTTTTTATTTATACAAAATAGATTATTTCTTTGATCTCTCCTTTTTTTTGTTATAAATATACTTAAATAAAATATGTTTTTTTATATTCTCATGTTTCGCAATAGATGTGTGTATTTATTATACGTAATATTATGTCTTAAAATGTTTTTTTGTATATCTACATTAAGATTTGTATACAGCTAGGTGTTTTGTGCTATTATTGACAATAAAACCGGTCAAGTGTGTGTCGTATTTGCCAACCGAGGGCCCCGTAACAATTTCAGGATTGTAGGTCAACGGGAAGTATAACTTATAAAAATAAACTATAACCGTTTTTATTTTTCGGTATTTCCCTTTATTTCAACTGCAAGTTCTCAATTCTTGACAAATTTCGTAATTGTAGCGCTCTATAGATCTCCATCGGAATTCCGATAGATCTACGCGATCTTGAGATAAGTGGTATTGACAGGCGGACAACAAGTTAATCCTGTAAGGGTTTCTTTTTTCCGTTTGAGATACCGCAACCCTAAGAATGATAAAATTTGATATATAAAATATTAAATATCTATGACCTATATTATAAATATTCGTTTAAAAAATCCAAAATATATAATATTTTATTTAAATATTATAAAAAAATACAACTTATAATGGTTTTGCTAATATGTTGGTATTTGAAATTTCAATTGCAATGTATTATGCAGCAATGTCCTTTTACAGTGCATCCGCAGTGTAAATGTTTGGTTACGAGAATAGAACGGAAACAGTGTGTCGTGATACACGGCGTATATTACTTTAATACGTACACAGTACAAGTATATCGTCGGCTTACAGTGTAAATGTGATATATCAATATTTTTTTATATTTTCGTTATATATATTATATTTTTATTCCATTCGAAATTATAAAAATATACAAAAAACTACCATTTTTATTTCGTATAATTGTGAATACGAACCAGTTTTCAAAATTGTAAAAACCTTCTGATGACGTATGTATATAACATATGTATGCTCATAGTTTTTTTTAAGAGTTTTGTCTCGTGACAATTATTGAGCAATATCTGAACTCGATCTTGAGATGCCGTTTTCGTTCATAGATATATAATGTACAAATGAAAACGATATCTCAATATTGATCTCAGACTTGAGAGCGATTTATAAATACGAGCCTAAATCTCTAAGATATGTATTGTGTATGTAGGTACATATACAGGCTGTTAGCAAACTCGTATTGATATTTGCGCGTAGCACAAACACGTCTCGCACTAAACAAGTGCTTCGTGTGCATTTGATGCTATTACTAATATTGACATAACATGAAGTAAACAATGTTAAATGTATTGTCTTTAGATGTGAAACTGTGTGTATATGGTGTCATTTTCTATTCCTGTTTTTTATCTTTTTGTGTAAAGAATAATAAATGATTGAAAACGTTTTTTTGTGAAGAAGAGTAATTTGATGAATACACAAGTTTCTTTTTGTGTTCTAATGTTAAGTTTTAATTAAAATGTGGTCAGGTGCTCGGGCGGTCATATTTAAATCTATGATACTTAATAAGACTTTTTAAATCAATCTTATTTCTTAAAAGTACTAAATAATAGTCAATACTGAATACACATAGTGGAATATCGCGCAGAAAATATCTTAGAAAAAATATATTCGTCAATTCGATTTAAGTTTCATATATCACATGTATACAATTAATTCTTAGCGAAAAATAATAATTGTAGTAGCTTGTTCAAAACCGCAGAAATATTCTGCAAAACAGTAGTTAGTTTTAGCAAACTTTAATATTTTTTTGGGACCCTAGTGTTAAGATACTCCGTTGTCATTAAGACACATTTCTTCACTCACACACTGTGCTATGCCTCGCCAGACCGCGTTCACAGGCACTCTTGGGCCCCTGCACCACGAACGGCCTCCATAAATATATTAAATCATATAGTAATATTTATGAGTTCACAAATGAACTGTAATACTATATTTATATATAACTAGTGGACCCGAAGATAGCTACGCCCGCTTGAACTATACGAATATTTATTAAATATATTTATGAAATTATTTTCAGTTTTCAATAGAGAGATGCGTTAAGCAAGCTCATTTTGGGTGACGTTTTCTAACAACAAACTTTGCAAATCGTTGCTTAGCAACGACGGTTGTTATTAACATGGCGGAATAAATTGCATGTCAAATTAATAAGTATTTTAATATATTGATATATATCGATAATATTACAAATATGAGAAAAAAAAGTATCCTATGTTCATCCCGAGACCCTCAAGTATCTCTAGTATTTTATCACAATTAAATTAGCGGTTGGGCCCTGATTGCGTAAAAAACATACAGACAGACAAAGAGTTACTTTCGAATTTATAATATAGGTATGGATATAATCCTTGTTGATCTATCACTGCGCTACGTTAATGAAAGCCACGTAAGTCTTAGTTTAAAATGATAATGGTCACAAACAGAGCGGCGGTTTCCTTGCATTGCATCCATTATTTGTAAGAACGGCCGCCGGAAGCACGCTCCACTCGCGCGTAATTGTATATAATGGCGGATCTTATATATATTAAACTAGCTATGTATTGATGAAATGAATTTTCACTGGTTTTCTTTATATGGGAGTGGAACGTGTAAATGACCAATATCATACAAAGTATATTTTTTTATTTGAATTAAAGATTAATTTAAAACAACATGGGGTGCATAGTGTCAATAGATCACTTAAAACATCTTCCACATTATTCTTTATTCAAATTTAAAGAAAAACTTTAGTATTTTTTTCACAAAAGGTTGTTTTTTATTTATTTTTATTAATATTATTGTAAGGGCCTCTATATTTGGTAATATATCCTCACCAATAAGAACAGCTCCATTTACTTGAAAACTGAAATAGCTTAATGATTTTCATTGAATAGCAAGTATGAATGTAGATCGTCTCCCCGCTGTTTCATTGATCGCGACAGGTTACTGGGTCAAGGGGATTTATTAACGTAATATCCTAGTCCAGATACACCACCGCATGTACTCTTCATTATGTCATAATAATTATTAAGTCCTAATAATATACTTCTTATAAGTACTATAAACGTAGGTTCTAATAATCCACTTCCTAAGCTTTATACGTTTAATTATAAGTCTAATAAAATTGTTGTTTAGGTTTCGTTCATAAATTTATTTAGAAGGTCAAAGTATGTTTTTAATATTTAGTATTCAGGCTTTTATTTTTAGTTATCATTAATGATTGCGGCGTTGAGTTTCGCCATTTAACACTTTTATTAAAGCAAATGCTGTTTTGGCCGAGTAAGTAATCTACGTTAATTATTAAAAGATTTTTCATAATGTCGACTCTATACTCTTTTTAAATAAAATTATATATTACACAATTTAAAATATATGTAACGCCAAGTCAAGTAAAAAGCCCAAATTATCGCCTAAAGACCGACACACATAAAATTGATCATTTACTTTGCAGGAAAGACTAATAAATTGGTATTTTTAGTTTTTTTTATGGTATCAATATCAATTATATTATTGGCTGTTGCCTAATACCAAAAATAGCTATCAGAAACCCTTATTTCAGTAGTTTCGCTGGTGGTTATTTTTTTACATTTCGATCTTTGTATTGTTATATTTTCCAATGGTATATTCATTCACACAAACTTTAAGAATATATTTCATTGAAAAACTTGTGTGAATGCAACGCCCCGCCCGCAGCTTCATTGATCGTAACCGGGCATCAGGTCAAGGGGGCTTGTGGCTTAAGGAATCCACACTCCACCCAAATACAAACGAAACTACTTACGTATGTGCATAGACATAAATGAGGGTATTTAGGAATTTTGAAACAATTTTTAAAAAATTGTAGAACTTTATGTAATAATAGTGAATTTGCTTGAGAATAACGTATTTTATTTTTCACATGATTTAAAAATAGATACTCTTCGTCAATTTAAGTCGGGTATAAAGAAATCAAAATTGATGCTTATATTTCATAGTAATAAGAGCATACTCGAAACTAATAAATAAGCTTCACGCCTTATCCCTCACATAGCAAAGAAGGCAGAGGGAACTGAACTAGTGCTAAGACACTTCGTTCCCCATTTCCTGGAACTAGGCGAAACTCAACGCCTAGGTTTTGCTTTGGTGCCATAGCAAAGAAATGAAAATAATAAATAATAATTCATTCCCCCGAGTGGGGAACCCACAACCGTCTTGTTACAGTCACACCCTTGTGCCCATTCGCCTCGACGGCCTTATTACTCCTTTCTTAATATATTAATGTTTTTTATATATTTATGCATACCAATATATACATATGATATCCTGTTGTGAGCAAGGAATATGAATGCAGCGCGTCCCACCGTTCCTTCATTGATCGCAACAGGTCACTAGGTCGAGGGGAGCTTTGTGTTATACGAAGTGTTCTAGTACTAGCTGCTGGTAACTCGTTATTGTCACGGACGTGCCTATAAAATTATATAATATGAAATTTATTAAAGTAACAGATTTAGTTTCTAGAAACGACTGACTAGTTTTATGGTGTCTCAATTCTAGTTAAATAGAAAAAGTAGACTTTTTAAACTTTTCGAATTTATACAGAAATAGAGATGCAGAAACTTAAAAAAATCTATCGATCAATTATAAAAAAGTCCACAAATTCATTTTATAGTCTTGGTAGTTGATCAATAATTCTTCAGTAGATTTTCCATGGAATGACTTCCCTTAAAAACACAGAATCTTATAAAAATATAAGAACTTGTTTTTTTTTTAATTGTTCAAAGTTATTAAATACCTACATATATTTATGGCCGTATATTCATATTTTATATCCATAATAGTTGTTAATTTTTGTTTCTATTCACCGTAATACAGACAAAAGTTAATCTTGAGAACTAAAAAAAAACATTAATTTTACATTTAAAAAAAAAAGATTAACGGTTAGTGTTCATAAATAGTCTAGGCAGAGCGTTGTACGCGCACGCCGTACACCCTCGACCTATGTCTATTAACGTCATATGCATACAAATTAGAAATGAAAATGAAAAAGTAATATATTCTCAGTGGCTGGCTGTTAGAAACTTGGAAGCATCAATCTTTCTTTAATCCACGTTTTATAAAGCAGCCGGTATATGAACTCAGCAGATTTCCGTCACCGCGCGAAGGTCGCTTTATTTTTGGACGTGACGTCAGGGCTTTCCATGCATTAGGCAAGATCTGAGCATGTAATGGGCCCACATTTTAGAAACATCATTAATACACCAATTAGTGTGGAATTCATTTATAGTGGTT
>JAEBDU010009186.1:0-36484 GCA_016802625.1 Heliconius numata | reverse complement strand
AAAAAATAAAACAAATGTTCAACGAAAAGGTACATTATTATGATTATAAATTAGTATCAAAAAATGATAATGCGCAAACGAGGCGAAGTAATAAATTATATTAAAATCTTAACGAACGTTAAATATACAATGTGTATATTAAAAAATATATTATATTTACATAAATATCGTGGACTTATCAAAGAAATGAGAAAGTGGATTCAATAGCTTAAGCAACAGAACGAAATCCTGAGAATGAAATAAAACTTTCAATATATTTGTATTCAAACGCAATAGGAAGAGTGTCTCCTTGAGGGTAGAAAGAAACAAAATGATTTGTCACTACGTTCTCTCTGCCGACTATACAATGTGTCGTACATAGATGTACGAAGATTTAAAATTATAAGTAGGTATTATTATTACAATTTTCGTAATAATATGCAATTCACTAAAATTAAAACTATACCTATATATAATACAGGTAAACAATTTATCCGGTACTCAAAACATTAGGTAGTGGGTGTAACAAATCAATGGGTGACCTTGTAAGTTGAGAACACCGCGTCGCTCTCAATCACCCATTGTTTCCCATTGTGTGTATCGAAACACTCCACTGGCCTTCTTCAATTACTAAAATAAGGCAAATATAAGTGATATTTAAATAAACGATACTTTAAAATTAGCGTAATTATCTTAACTTTTGACGATAATAAAACTCTCTGCTTACGCACAATCATTTTAATTGAGCTGATTTCCTTTTTTGTGATGGGATATTGAAATAACAACACGTAAATAAGTAATGGATAAATAATTAAACGCGACAGGTTGTAAGTTCGATTCCCACTTGAGAAAATGAAATATTTTATAATATTTTGCTCGCTCTGGTGTAGCGTGCAGCATAA
The DNA here is from genome assembly GCA_016802625.1 of Heliconius numata. Taxonomy (NCBI): domain Eukaryota; kingdom Metazoa; phylum Arthropoda; class Insecta; order Lepidoptera; family Nymphalidae; genus Heliconius; species Heliconius numata. Next base: position 35,603 of record JAEBDU010009186.1, on the reverse strand, counting down.
AACGCAGAGTTGAGTTCTACACTCAACACCTCCAAAATTCGGGAAAGTGGAAAACGGAAATGTCTTGTTTGGAACGGAGTGACCTAACACTAAACTTCCAGGTTACCTTTGAAACTGAAAAAAATATATTCAACAGTGGTCAAAACCTCGTCAATCCAAAAAAAACATTTGTACATAAATAATTTTCCCAAGCACAGTAAGTTATAAGTTATACTAAGTAACCACAATGCCGTGCAAAAAGCTTCCGCAAACTCCAGGCTCTAGAATTAGTAGAAAGCTCGGCGGGCTTTGTTGTTCTCGCTAATTACGCCCTCGCGAACTATGTTCGCCGCCACGCTATGTTTCTGTTTCTGGAGAATGTGAGAGCCAAGTTTGGTATAACCATTGCTCTGGAAATTACGTTTGATTGTGTATTTTGTATGCGGTAATGAGATATTCGATATACAATTATAGAAATTTATATTCAAATAAATAAAAAAATTAAATCAGATTCATACTGTATCCTGCCCACAGCAGGGTAGGCAGAGAATAGCTAGAGTTAAGACACTCCGTTCCCCATTTTGAGGCATTGAGTGTTAAGTAGTGCGGTTAGGATACCATTCGGTGGAATTTTAAAAATCAATAATTGTAGTTTTGTTTTCTAGTAATGGTTATAGCAACATTTTTTAATAATAAAAAATAAATGTATTACATAACAAACAGGTGGAGTATGCGGTGTAAAGAAGAAAAAATAATTTTAAAAAGTTAATATCAAGGTTATTTACCGTAGTTATATCTCGATTATAAAATTTAACTTTTCGCTATAATTTGTGCATTGACCCCGTCGTTGATAATTTAAGATAGGTAGATAAGTCTAATGTTTTGTTTTTATATCTATATATATAAAATCGAAAGGTCACTCACTCATCACGAAATCTCAGAAACTACAAGTGCTAGGAATCTCAAATTTTGCATAGGAGTTACTTATAGGACGTAGGTGCTCGCTAAGAATGTGCAATATTCGACTTCTAAGGGGTTGTTTTTGGGGTGGAAAGTTTGTATGAAACTTCGTTAATATAAATGCTAGGAGTCTGAAATTTTGCATAGACGTCACTTATAGGACGTAGGTACTCATGGAGACAGAAATTAATAATAAGGTAGTTCACGCAGGCAAAGCCGCAGGCGGGCCGCTAGTATATTATATAAGTTACCTATGATTCAGATTTATAAAATTTATTATTACTTGAAAAATTTAGCAGATCGAAGGGGGCCTCTATATAATTTATTTGTACCTAGCCTGAAAGCTATAGAAAAAGAAAGAAAAAATTCCGGATTTGTTCAAAGTTTACTCTAGTTTCTCCCAGTCAAACTTGCAAAGCATGAAAAATATAAAAAAAATCATCGTGATGTAAAGCGTACTAAGAATACTTAGTACTAGTATGTATGATAGTTTACCGCTTTTTATGACTGCCGCATTTTCCAAGGAATTCCTCTCATTACACAAATGTGGCTAATTACAGCGAGTGACAGACGCCATCCAGACGTCACAATTACCTATAGACATATACATACTATATATATGAGATATAATGCTTTAGTACTAACGTAGAACTGTAAGCAGCTAGAAGTATAAAGAGACAAGCAAACGGAGGTTTTGCAGAAGTTTATTATAGAAAGCTATAGGTGGGTGGATACATTAAGGGAATATAGTGTTAACAAATTCCGTTCCCCACTATCGACCAAATTTTCAAGATATTGCGAGATGAATGAATAACAAAACTCAACGCGCGTTGCCTAAGTCCTATCCGAGTAAAAATTGAACCCACAATCGTCTTACTTACAGTATGACATCCTCTAATTTAGTTTATTTATTAATTAAAAAATTACACATTCCATATAAACAATATATTGTCATGTTCTATTATTTCACATACAAATATCACTGGAATATAAACCCGCATTCGACATCCGTATCGTCGGTGACCCCCATTCGATGGGCACGTAGTGGCTGGCCTTCGCTCGTTTTGCATCTTGTGCATTCGATGCGTGGCCGTGTTTATTATCAGTGTTGTCGATCCATCGATAAAAAATAGGGTTTTTTTTTACATTTATTTAATCACGATAGGACGACCATAAAAAATAAAGCAAAATATAAAACATTGTGCAAATAATTCCATTTCTTTATTATAAAGTAGCAATCGATAAGATAGACATACAACAATGATAAGAATATTTTATTGTATTTTTTTTAAATTAAAAACATAATATACTTAACTTTCACCCCCATTAATATCACCTCCCATAATAATTAAGATAAAATTATCATTACTATACAAAGTTTTCAGTTAAATCGATATCTAATTGAAAATTGCACGCCAGTATAATGTTTCACGACCAACTTTCACTGCACATATTATAGCTAATCTATCATGATCTTATCATCGATTACGCCATTAATATTAATACGTAGGTATCATGTGCTCGAGTAATAAAATCGATACTCGGCACCGCACTAGCGGCACCTCACTAGCGGCTCTAGCTCGTATCGTACGAGGACGTTAAACTGATTGTTATTCTATAGCCGAGCCATTGGTCCCCTTTCTCCAAATTACATTGCTTCCTTCTGTTATAAAAATATAACAATAAAATCACTTTCAAAAGAAAAGGTACGACAGTTTCTCTTTTTTAATAATGTATTGGGAGTTGACAATTATCACTGTATAAATACGGTAAATATAATAATTGTTGTAATGAGAATTGGAAATTATTCGTATAAGTAACGAGATAATAAAAAAAAGAAACTTAAAAAAAGTAAGAGACATCATGTTAAACTTAATAAAATCTAATATATCTAGATCAACTGAATAGGGACACGGTTATAGAATTTTAATAAAGAGAGCCATCGATACTTCAGCTAAAATATAACATTTCAAGCAAGTTTACTACTAAATGCATAAAGTAACAGGATGGAACCCCTTCTTTTTTTCGTTTTAATACCCCGTTAATTATTTTGCATGCGTTAATACCTGCTGAATATATTTACATTAACCTCACGAAATGCTGTACAGATAAGCAAGTACATTAATATATTTTGTAAAAATCACAAAGTTTTAAAAAAAATACAACTTTAATCATTCATAGGGTTTATTACACAAATAGGAAAATTGGAAGATATACGACAAACAATTGTTTAATACATAAGAGACAAAAATGATTGATGACAACTTAATTACTTACAATCAAGTGAGAATCCAAAATTAACCGTTCAAATTCTATAAATTCATGTTAATCAGTGTAACTTGTTCTTGTAAAAAATAATATTTATATAATATTTAGTGTTTTGACTGGCGGAACTCATTTCTCTCATCCTTTTGTCTTCTTATCCGATCAAAGAAATGAAAATAATTAATTCTACCGACGACGGTCTCGAACTTAAATTAATGTATTTACCAGTATAAGTAGAAAATATATATAATCAATAAATTAATATAACTAGGACATTAAATTAACATAAATTAATATAATCATAGACTACCAAAACATTTCCAATTGTTTTTAACAAGGCAAGGCGCACAAGTAAGATTGTCTATCGTAAAGTGGCAGGCGCAAATGGTCAATAAAAACCGCCTTAGAAAGTAACAACCATTATTTTGTACTAGACTAGAAGCCTAAATGAAATTGTTTTTAATTGAATATATATGCAATTTATTACTTCTGTGTTTGCCTGATTTTTATATTTTACTTATTATTATTTAATATAATTCAAAACATTTTCACTAATATAATGGTATCACTTACAAATAGTAAGTTTTTCTATTTACATTAAAATATTACTTCTGATTAATAATTTACATTTAAAATGAACCGATCTCAACACGTAGTTCAATGAGTGGGCTATTTAAGCAATTAATATTTTAAATACTCAAGCAAAACGCGAACTCCCCCACAAGGGGCATGTTCATAACATATATGTATGATCAGAAATGATCTCATATAAAATAAGGAACTTTTATCTGTAGCTGCCCCGAGTGGTAAAATGGAAATCACTAAATATTCTGTATGCCTCATTTTATATACGCGTGACGTAATATGGCCTATAGCCTTCTATAAATGAACAATCAAACTAAAGAACTCTTCAGTTTTATAACATTAATTATATAAGTAAAATAATAGGATCACGCATAAATACAATATAAAACCCCAACATAAGATCAATCAGATGCACAGAAAACACACAAAACTACCCACAAAATCCCAAATTTTCACAACCTACCCACCACACACACAAAGTAAACACAAACACACAGCAACCACCAACCACCAACCATCAACCAGGCCAGGTGTACACCATCGTGCCATACAGTTTTAACACAGCAACGCCCGCGATAGCGAGAGTTGCGTACGCACGAGGCAGGCGCTTCCTGCAACATGCAGCTGCGTGAATCACACAGCTGTTATATTGCTTTTACATACATCGTTCCGGTACATTTATTTTAAGACTACTTGTACGGTGTTATCCCGTATTTGTTAACTTTAGCCAACTATTTTAAAGCGAGGTTTTAACTAAGAAAGTAATATATAAAAATAATTATGACATTGTAAATATTGTATGCAAATTAATGTAAGCGCTTATAGTTGTCTGGTAACCTGGAAAAATGAAAATAACCTGTAATTAAAAAGATAAAAACTATATAATTTTAGAAGATAAAAAGGCTCAAAGATATATTTTGTTAGATACTTCTTCCTTCCATGATGTTCGCGCGAATATTGTGTATTTGTGTTATTATTAAGTTTATTTGCGAAACTCAACTCTGCCAGTCGGATGCTATTGCACTAAATCACGGTTACCTCTTTAATTAACGTGAAATACTCCCTCCCGGTATAATATAAAAAATAGCACTATAAAAACATCAAATAATAATAATAAAGGAAGTATTACATAAAGACTCAAAACACACCATCCGGTGCTATATTCTTAGTCCAAAGAAAAGTGAATCATGCGCGTGCGCACCTCTCGGCTCTCGCACAGTAGAGTACCGCTACCGTACCGTGGTCCGTACCTACCTATCGTTTTTAATGTATTCTAGCAACGCGACGTTATCCTATTGATCGTTTTATTGCTCCTTCTGTTTTTGCTTCAGTGAAAGAAACTGAACATGCATCATTGCGTTACACTAGTTTTTAAGAGTGTTTTCTATTTCAATTCTATATACGTAGATATACACACCTAATATATACCGTTTTCAATTAAGATAATAAAATTATATTAACTATTAATTTTATGTGTATTTTTTTAAATAAATCCTAATACAAAAAATATCATAGTACATATAAATAAAACAAATTAAAGTTATGATTCTAAAAATAAAATAAATTCAAAAAAATAATGTATTATATTCACAAATTTAAAAAAAAAGCCGATCTCATGATGACGTATAGCGGCGCCAGCGATACAAAGAGTCATAGTGTCATAGAGACGACATAGAGCCGTTGAATAGATTGAAAATGTATCAAGAAACGTGAGAAACACACAGTATAGTGGACATTGCGACACACACATTTAGTATTAAATTTGTAATCTATGGCGAGACGTGTGTCATATGGACGCTTCCTTACAGATATAACACGTAAGTACAGTACGGTGGACAAGTCGTGGCCACTATGAAATTAGATTCTTGGAACTTTCACACATTGATTTGGGACGAAAATAATCAAAAGTACAAAAAATCCTAAAATCAAATCTGCGCGGCAACCTACAGCTAGCTTCATGTAGCCCACGACTCGTCAACCGTACTGTACTGTAACGCAATTAGCGCTCGCTCACATGTTCTAGGAAGGATTAACTGGATTTGTTTTAACGGACCGGGCTGCACTCGTTCGTCCAGACTAATCACGACGTGAAAATTTCATGTTTACAAATAAAAACTTCACTTGGAGCAATCAAGTGAACAAACTCCTAAGTTATCTTTGGCTTAGGAGACAGGATGTTTAAAGAAGATTATTATTTGTCGGTACTTTAAGCCTGGTTTTGATATTCTGATTGTATTATCTGATGGATGCATGACTGGTCCGTTATAATCAGGTTATTAACTCTCTGTCAGTTGTCGTGGGTTCTACATTACCTAGGAATGTTAATCAGGCGTGTAAGTGTTCATTCAATATATTTATATGTGTTATGAATCTTTGTCAATTTTCTGTAGGTACACCAGAATGAGGAATCAGATAAAGAATCTTTAAAATTTATATATGCAAAGATATTTACTTATCTATACAATGTATTACTAAACTTAGCGGAAAGCGGAACGGAGTGTCTTTACACTGGAGTGTCTTTCCTCTGCCTACTTTGCTGAATTCAGGGATACGGAACACGGCGTGAAACTCTACTCGTATATGTATTAACTTAAAATCAACTGAGACTTAAATTGATCGATGATCTCATTTAAAATGTACATACATTGAAGAGGGTACCATATCCAACAAACAGTACAAAATAATTCGTCAACGGAAATAATAAAGGATGTTACTAAATTGTGGATGGCACACACCTACTCAGGCATTCATAATTATAATGGCGACAAACAAAAAAACAAATTAACATAATATGACGTTATAATGAATAGATTATAATAAGTCTCATTGAGTCTTTCAAATGCAAATTTAGCTAACGCCGAAAGAGACAGAGAACAGAATGCTCACACACTTCGACACGAGTAATGAAAATTGATACAAGAATGAAATACTAGATGCACATGAGTTCGCCGTTTCCTATTACCGTGCCGTATGGGGAAACAATATGCTTTAAATTCCTTTAGGGTTTCTTTTGTACAATACTTTTATAATTGTATTTAGATTTTTTTGAAACGTAAGTGTGGTGGGTGTGGGTTCGTTATCCACTGGTGGGAATGGATTGTTTATTTTCTCACTGTGGTAACATGATAAAATGTGACATTGAGTTTAGCCAATAAACGCAATGTCTCAAAAATTGAGAACTAACTAAAGTAGAGCACTAAGTTTCTTGACATTTGGTTCCCTTTACATATCCTACTCTCGGGATATATTATGAATCTAAAAAAATATTAAAAAAGACAGCAAATTATATTGTAATATCGATAACAATAACAATATTTGCATTAACCATCTGTATACGATGAAAAATAAAAATACAAAGTACGAGCAAGTATAGAAAACAATACAGCAAAATAAAAACTATGGATACCAATCCCGACCTAGGCAACGAGAAAGTAAAAAGGCAACGAATTGCAAAAACCTGACCAGACCAAACATACTTTAGTTCACAATTAACGTCCTCAAATAAAAAGCAGTCTTGACAATTGATGAACCAGATCGACCTACGAGTTCGCGACGAGATGCGTGAGTTAATATACATTCAAATCTCTTTTTTTCAATCGCTATGTATTACTTTTTTTCAGGATAAGCAGAAAGGGACAAGTGTTAAGATACTTCGTTTCCTGTTACCCAAATTCTGGAGGCATGGCGTATTGAATGACAGAACTGAACGCCGCGCTTTGCCTTTAAATCAGAGCAAAGAAATTTCATTTCCTCCAGTGGGGATCGAACCCACAACCAATCGCGTTTACAGTCACACACTTGTGCCCCTGCGCCACGACTGGCATCGACTTGTATTACTTATGATGTACATATATAAATGTAAAGTTTTACAGTATTTATTCTATACAAGACAAAAAGGTAATTAGTACTTAGCACAGCCATTAGTAATAATATAGTGCTTGTCTTAAACAAATTATAATGTATAATTAGCTATGATAGGATCACCTAAGCCATAGTATAATTACTATCAGTATCACAGCTCACGTATCTTATTATGAAAATATTGAACATTGGATCAGATAACAAATCCAATATGGTGAGAGCGTATATGAAATAAATTTCCTATTATTTGTATTGATTAAACTTGTGATTTAGCACTTATTACTCTTTATTTCTCTCAGCATCAGAATAATAGAATAAGGTAGGCGAAGAGAACGTAGTGTTTTTTATGGATATTGTCTTTAAAATTACAATATAGGAATAATTTTGTAGTACAAGCGGGCGAAGCCGCCAGCAAATCGCTGGTAAATAATAAGTGATTGCCCAATGCGTATTTATTAAAAGAATTTGACGTTCATTCCACATAAATATTACTATCCTCACTAGTTCTTACTCAACAAATTGTTCACTTTAAATACAATACAAAATTTCGTAACGAATTCCTAGATTTCAAGTAATAACAGACTCCCAATTCGGTAAGATCGTGCGGTTCTAAATATAGCATATTCCACACCGAAGGGGAATTTCGAGGTTCAAAGACCTGACGGGCTGACGTGTCTCAGACTCGGTGATGTAGGCATTCATTTAGACCACAACAAGTTCAGGGACAACCGTCGATAAGTGCGAGAGCTTTAATGAAAGAGCATTCAGCCCTATAATTATTTTATCAGCTGAGGAGTATTCGAAAGTACCTACCAACTTACTTTTACTTAATTACTTACAAAAATTACCATATCTGAAATGAAAAGGCAAATTTCGTAGTTTTAACAAAATATTCTCGAAATTCTTTATTATACATTAAATGCATATTAAGTAGACTATTATTTTCTCTCTAATTCTCGCTGTATCCTGCATAAAGCAGGGCAGGCAGTGTTAAGACACTCCGCTCCCTGCCTCTACTACTAGTATATTACAGTACAAGTATATTATAATTGTAATTACTAAAGCAACACAAAGTAAGTCGTAGCTGCACTTAGGTCCTAGGTATATATTTGTGCCAAACGTTATCGCAATGTATGTCGCAACATGCCTAATCCAAAATGGGAGTCTTCCAATACCGATAGGCCATTATTTTGAGTACCATTTATGATTTAACTGTATCGTGTCGACGCTACTTGCATACTATTCTAGCTTAGCCAGTTCAAGTAATTATTAATAACTACAGACATAAAAACAAATAAAATTCTATCATAAGTTTGAAATTTAAGCATTCTTAGGGTTCCGTACTCAAGAACCCTTAAAGGAACCAGTAAAAGATCATTTTCTTGTCCGTCTCTCCGACTGTAAAGAAAATGTCTCAAGAGCAGCATCAACTATTGAGGTCTATGCAACAATAATAATGAACCTATCGATACAATAATGATATACCCACATGAATTATCAATTCACATAATTAAAAATCAATAGTGATGTAACTCATTAAAGTTTAAAACTCAGTTTAATGATAAATTAGCTCATTTAACGACAGTTTATATTCCGAACCACACTCCATAGTGTCACCAGCCACAGCCCACAGGATACCTACCAAGTGCCTATTATGTAAGCCGTAAGGACGTCTCGTTAGTTGGCGCGCATCCAAGTTTATTAATGTCTTCGCCTGCATAAACCTGAGATGCTATTCAGCATCCTTTGTGCTAATCTTCTCTTATGTGTCATTCGAGTTTATTGGTTTTTTTTTTACTGTTTCACATGTTATACAATGTGATATCATATAACAGTGGTATGTTCAAAATATTTGTAATAATAATTATTATTTTTACGTAATATCTATTAATTTAATACTACTTCTCCTGTCCATTTTCCACACGATGGTTGATGACTTCATCTTATATTTTATTTATATATAATATTGAAAATATTTTTTGCGATTCACTCTACTAGGTACGTTGTTAATATAATTAATGGCTAAATAAAAACAATACACAATATTTATATTTCTTTCACATGATTTAAAAAGTATATATTATAAAAATAACAAAAACATAATTATGTTTACTAACTTTATCATTTGTATAAAAGATAAATAAGCAGAAAAGAATGTTCATATCATATACACGTGGGACTAGTATTTACCTGCGGCTTCATCTGCGTGGAAATAACTAACTTTATATAACATACCTAAAACCTCCCTCCCCTTTTTTACACAGAACTCATTAATAAAACGAATGTAATAAGCACAAATTCGATGTTTACTAGTAGGCAGTCGAAGGCCATCAGCTATCTTCCATATCCATCATCAGACCAGCTCTCATCTAGTCGATATAAATGCCAATGTTCATGATGATACGACCTAATAAAAGCGTTTTAAACAAAAATCAATTTTAACTAGTAGTTACCGAAATTAGCACTTTCAACCAATCAAATTCTTTGACTTATAAGTAATATTAAGTATACAAATAAATTCTAATAAAATTGAAAACCACCTTATTTTCTCTCCTCACATTATAAAATCGGTAATTATAAGAAAACTACAATACTGTAGACATTTTATGGATATTTTAGCAAATGTTAGTCTAAAGCTGATTTTCTCTGACTCATACGGTTTTGGTTCAGCTAAATATAGTGATTCATAAGCGATTTAATTCATTCAAGATTGAGTTGTTCGATAAAATAACATCTTATATCTAAAACAATACTTATAATTACATTATATTAAAGTCAGCTTCACGCTGTAACCCCGCACAGCAGTGTAGGCAGAGAGACCTAGTGTTAAGACACTGTTCCACATATTAAGATGGTCTAAGAATATCGTGTTATACACTCACATTTTTAGACAAAATAATAGTCATGGAGTTAGTCATACGAAAATTATAAATTTTTTTTTAGCTGGACATATATGACTGCCTAGGCAGGGAGAACCTAGTGTTAATACACTCTTTTCTTCGTATTTCAACCTATTTTCGAGACACTACTTCTTGAGTGGCAAAACTAAGAAATAATTCGCAATCGTTGTGTGTTAGTTAGGCCTCTAAAATCAAATTAGAAAATCCATATTTTTTTAAGAAGCACGCAGATATATGTATAGTCGATACACTTATGTAAAGTATGTCGCCATTATGATACACTTGAGAAATATGTATATATTGGAGAGAATCCGAGATGGTTATACATTCACTCTACCTAAGAAAATTTTATATTCTAAATAAATAAAGGAATAAGTGGGGGGGGTCGAAGCAAAGCGCGGCGTTGAGTTCCGCCACTCAACACGCTGTCATGAAGATAATATTTGTTAAGCGTTTAAGAACTAGGAATTATATTGACGAATTTTACAAAGTGGGATTAGTTATCATTTTAAGCCACATATTATACAAAAGTTAATTATTAGATTAAAAAGTCAAAATGGAGATTATTAATGCATTTTATCAATCACAAATGTCATCGAACGATAGATTCATAATCCTTGAATGCATATCAGTACAAATAGTTTACGAGTGCGACATCCTTTATACATCACGTTTAGCTATAAACAAAGTGACTATTTGAAATTTATCATATTATTTTGAAATATTAAAGAGGAAAATATAAATGTGTTCCAAGCGTGTGATCGATTGTGGGTTCGATTCCCGCTCGTGAAAATGAATTCAAGTTCATTTCTCCACCTTCTCTTCTTCTGGTTTTGAGGCAAAGCGCAGCGTTAATACACTCCACTCAACGCCTCTAAATTTCGGCGGAAAGTGGAGAACGGAGTCGTTTAAAACTAAGCTCCCTCTGCTTACCCTGCTACATGCGGGATACAGCGTGAAGAAATATAAATGTATTTCCATGTAAGATCGCATATTCCTACATAAAAATATGTACCTATAGGTAAGCTTCTTATTCATTCGACCCTGAAATCTGAGTCATTAAAAGTAGACATTAATCTTTCTTTTTGTTCTTTTATTTCACGCATCTCTCACATTTTACGTGGAAACAAATGACATATATATAATAATTTGTTTCACTTTCCGGGTATTTGGCGACATTTTGGAAACAGTTATTATTAAATAGTTTATTAGATTAGGGGCCCTAATCTTTTCATTTAAGTGTTGGAATGGGAAAAATACTTTTTCCAATATGAAAACGGAATCGGAAAAATATAAAACCTTAATATTATTGCAAAATAAAACAGGTTTATTGAATTTTTAATTTCAATATAAACCACATATTTAAATATAATATATGTAAACAAATTATTTATAGAGTCACAGTAGAGTCCGATATCATAAATTGAAACCGCAAAATGCGTGTGTCTAAATTCTTAATCAAATATAAATTGTTATTTTCCTGGATTCGAATGTATGTACGACCGGCGTTCAATTGCGTGTCGACTTCAATTCCGCATGTATAAATGAATATTAAACATTTTTTTTCTTATAGTAATTTGTAAACAAAAACTCGTTGCGTTCCTGCATGATGGAACCATTTAAAATAGTTACACAAAAATACGTGGAAATTAACTAAATCAAGTGATCGACAGCTAATAGTTTCCTTTTCGAGTACCAGAAATATTATAGTTACGTAAAAATAATGAAAGTGTTATTTGTCTAGCGATGATAAAAATTTCGCGGCATAAGAATCAGAAGAACGTATCATTATCATACGTTTTCTAAATTTTACAGGAGAGCAAAAAACACCATAAAAACATCATAATAATCACCACCTCAAACTATTATACTACCTCTATTAATTAATAGAGGTAATATAATACACTTCCTCTATTAATAAGTCGGTAAATAGAATATTATAAAATAATAAGAGATGGTGCTTATTCCCAGTATTTTTGCTCTTCTATAAAATTTAGAAAATGTACATACGTTCATCTGACTTTTATGCCGCGATTTATAATTACATTTTTCGAAACATCATAACAATATTTCACATTTCCAAACCAATAATGTGAAACCACATAATCTCAACACTAATTAAACTTTATCGAACGAGATAAACTATAAATTTGCGGTCGCTAATCCGAGGGCAACATTATTAAGCAATAAGGGTGTGTTCCGGGTGCATCCAAAGCCACATAGGGGAGAGGTTTAACGCCGGCAATCCGCAAATCTAGAACCAATCTCAATCACAAACATTATTTAAAATAAAACTTACCTTATGAAAACAATAGCGTATATTCCAAGCACTCACAAATAATAATACACTTTATATATCACTTATTAAGCACTACACGGTATTATAAATATGGTTACATATTCCAGGGTTGTCAAATACGTCCTTGCACGCCATGTTGTTTGGAGGACGGGCGCGTGGCGACTGCGCGCTGCCGCCCTTGTGCGTGCGCGCGCATGCGTCACCCCTGCGCGCCCGCGCTCCCGGCCTTCCTTCCTTCCTGCTCCTGTGATGCACAGATTAATAGAGCAGATTAGATAATGGACCTCCTTTTTATTACACTTTTTAATTTATATTTGTTTTGTTTGTATGTTTTAAGTTTATTTGTGTTGCTTATGTTGAATTGTAATATGTTAAGACTTTTTATTTACAAATTTATTAATAACAATAATAATCTTATAATTCTCTGGCTGTCTAAATCTTAATATATTATTAGGTAGTTAAGCTAAGGACGTTGTGGCGCAGCGGCACAAGGGCGTGATTGTAACGCGAAGGTTGTGAGTTCGATCCCCACTCGAGGAAGTGAAATGTTTATTTACGTTTATATTACTTTTTTTCACTCTGGTGTCGAGGCAGAGCGCGGCGTTCACTTCTCAACACGCAATGCCTCCAGAAAATGGGGCACAGAGTGTCTTAACACTAGGTTCCCTCTGCCTACCTTACTGTGTGCGAGATACAGCGTGACGCTGATTAATTAGGTAGTTAAGTACTTTAAGTAATTTATGATATTTGATATATTTTTAATTATACAGTAAGTAAAATAGAGATCGATACGAATTATAATATTAATAACAAAATGGATAGAAGTAGTTTATTTATCTATTATTGAGGGAAAAATATGAAACGAAGATATTACTTAACGAATAGAACATTATTACTTACAAGTTTCGTGTTTAGAAACAAGCATATTTTTAAAAAAAAATCTTACCCTTTAATTAGACTACCACTAAACATATTGAACAAGCATAATCAAAAACACAAAGAACAATGCCCTTTACAATGGATGATTTGTTGTCCTTGTTCCCTTCCATTTGTAGAGCACTCTTTTTATTGTTTTTTATCATAAACAAACAATGAAGCTGTCTGCTGCAAGTTGTTATTATGTTTAAGCGACAGGCACACAAAAAATATAGCTTTCATAGTATAGATCTCTGCAGCATTCTTAAAGGACCCCACAATAAATAATTTTAAAGGATGGAATGGATGATACGATACAGTTATTTTGAAATTGAATTTAAACAGCGGTATTTACGATTTAACAATACTCTACGTGGGCCGCAGGTATGATATAGGGATGTGCTTGGGAAGTCAACCTACGCATGTGCATTGAATCTTACATTATCATATTCCTGTAGAATTATTCTTCGTCTTAGCCGTAGGTCGACCTATAAGGATAAAATTCATTGCTAAACGCAATCACAATAACGTTGGTAATATTACATGTTCATAACTAATAAATAGTAGTAATACATTGAAAAGAAATTAAGATCTTCAATATCTGCTTATAATGAAAATTAATATGATGTAATTAGAGTCTAATAAAATTGGTCTCCGTTGCCACACTGAACGTAAACTGTTCCAACGTTTGAATACTATGAAAACGAGTGTATGATGCATTGTACATTGACTTTAATTTCAACTTTTTAATAGTAAAAAATCTGGGATGAACACCAGACTATCCTGGAGTGGGCACAGACTGACAGAAATTTGCCACGCTTATTATGCAAATTTCAATAATTTGATAATCAAATCTTCCTATTGCGTTTTTTATAGTTAGCTGAAGCATAGCATGCATAACATGTTACTATTTTTACACAAGGGGAATGTCAGCAATTTGAATCAACTCCCAGAGCAAGAATCAAACCTCTAATCATTGCGTATACACTATACCTGTCTGGCACTCTCTACTCTCTGTTCACTGTGCCAGAATAATATCGTATAATAATTATATCTGATATTATTTAAAAGCAACATAACATTACAGAGATACGAACTTTTTGTAGCAGGCGTTCTGCACACTATGTTCTTCAGTCTTCTTGACTTTGGAACTTAAACGTGTTTGATGCGACTAATAGGAAATTATTTTAAGTTTTTAGCACGTATTTTTATAGAGATTTATTTAGATAGCTCATATATACAAATTAAACATAATTTCAAGTTCAATACTTTTGCGAGGTATCAACATCAGTTGAACACAAACTTAAGCTCTTTTTTCATAAATGGACTAAATTTTAATTTAGGAGTAAGAGATAATATAAGATTATCTCATGACTGCCCCGAGTGCCCCGGGGCTCAAAACCTTATTATGTCATTACATATATTATCTGTAAATTCTTATATTATAATAACACAAAAATTTTGCTGACATTGACGTTTCACTGAAAACGTATTTTATAGTGAGGTAAATTTTTAATTTACGTTGACTTGGATTTGCTAATAGTTTAGCTGAAAAAGTTAGCGTGGAGTAAACAGATGTTTGCTATTAAAAAAAATATATATATTTATAATGCCTGAAGAATCAAGTAAAAATATGTAAGTATAATTCATAGTAAAATATGAATAAAAATGACAGAAAACATACGAGTATGTTGATATAAAATACTTTTGTTTACAGACAAAAAGGAAAAAATGATCCTAAAGAACAGCGGCGAAGGCGAGGTCGACAAAATCCAGCTCCTATTGAAAAGAAAATTGAGAAGGCCCCAGAACCACCCAAAGGTGGAGAAATATTTATTAGAAATAATACAATACAATATAAATACTTTATGTCCAATATAAAATAATTTTATCTACTTATTTTATATTTGTGTTGTATTTACAGAACCCGAAAAACCTGCTTATGAACCTCCTGGACCGGAGTTTTATAAAGGTTTAAAAAGGGAAACAGATGAAATTTTGAAAATAACTGAAGAGGCTAATTCTAAATATAAGAAAAAAGAGATCCAAAGTAATTGGGCCAAATATGAATTGCCAATTGAGAGTTACGAAGAGATTGATGAGCAAGAGAATTTAGGAGCTGATTATGAGGTAAGTTTTATAATTTATCCAACAATTGAAATACCATTCATATTTCTGTGCAATGGACCACTCTGAGTTATGATTATATTTGTATTATTTTCATTTCCTTCTATGATAGAAAAATAAATTGTTTTAAGTTACCCATTTCAGTATGACAAACAGTGGCATAGAGTCCTCCAACTCAAATGATATTTCAAATTCAGTCATAATGTAATATAATGTCTTGAGAATAGGCCTATTTATGCTGCCTCTGCTATTACTATGTGGCATAAAGTTTAAAATAAAAAAAGGAATGTATTTATGTGGCATTAAAAATTATGTTACTATTAATTAAATATTAATTGTTTTTCAGGCTCTTATCCAAGCTCCGCTATCAGTGGGTGGACATTTTCAGTTTAAGCATGAAAAATCTTGGGATATTACCTCAGGTCCATCTATTTATGACAAATATTTTGATATCAATATGGAAAATTTGAATGTAGCTCTTTCCACTATACCATTTTTTGAACGAAATAATATTGACAAGACCATATTCAATGAAAGTGAAATACAAAGTATGAATCATAGAGCTATGAAATTTAAGCAAAAATATTATAATGACAAAAATTTCACAACACCTGAACTAGATGCCCAAGAGAAGATTTTAAATTCTTTAAAATCTGAAAATAAGGACGAAATTGAAGAGACTGTTAAAGTTAAAGAAAATAATATAATATTAGATAAAGATATTAACAATGAAAAATTAAAACAATTTAAAGATATAGATCTAGGACAATGTGAAAAAGAAAAACATGACAGTACTAGACCTATATTAGATTCCAATCTTGATTTTGAAAATGACACCAAAACAAATTGTGAACCTGTTATTAAGGATAATTTATTAGAAATACCTAAAGCAGAAGACAAAGAAATAATTTCTGTTGAAAATAAAACAATTTTAGGAATAGATAATAAAATAAAAACAAATGTAGTTGACAATGATTTTGATGTCATAGAAAAGGAAATTTTAGATAAAAGAAAAATAATTGAGCCTGAAATAGCACAAAATCTTCATGAAAAAGCAATTATTTTTGAAAACCAATCAGAAAAAGCAATTTCACCTATGACGGTGGAACCACCCAAAGGTTTGTTTTTATTATTTTCAGCTGCATGCTGTAACCTGCTTATGCAGGACAGGCAGGACTTAGTGTTAAGATACTCCTTCCATACTATTTTAAAGATATTGAGTTATGGAACTCAATTTGCTTTGTCTTTGCCAGGCAGGGTCATTCAAGGTCAAATCATTTGTTGACCAGAAGGGAATTTTACTCACAAATATGTTTATAGTGAAATATATTAATTAGAATGACACTACACACATAATTTTTTTAAAATATTATATTCTTATTTCAGTGGATACACAAGTCACGAAAGAAGCTCCCAAGAATCCAATAATAGAATCTCCAGAAGATCTTGAAAAATGGCTGGATGACTTCCTAGATGAATAAATATTATAACTGTATAATGTATATATAGGTATATTATCAATAAAACAAACATTTAATGAACAAGTATTTATTGAATCAATTTGACTTCTGCACTGTTTTCATTGTTTTTTTAGCTGTCCTGAAATTTAAAAAGTTATTATTTACTATGTGTAATAGAAAATAATAGTAATAATAAAGTGATGAAATACTTAAATAGCATGGTGTTGAAATGGAATTCAAGAAAGCCATGTAAAGTAATATCAAACTTACGTCCAACCACAAGTTGTGGTCCACAACATAAATACATTTTATTTTTCTATTTAGTGAGTAGGCAGCCGCGTCACTCAACTTTTTCCGAATTATTCAATATTATTTTCTTATGAGGAAAAACTAGGAACTAATAAAAACACAAAAACCTTTCGAATTGTTTATTCAAATTAATTTGTGACAATATATAAATAGAAGATGTTTTGTATTAATTTTAGGATCCCGGTACAATGCTTACTTCAGTCTTATAGTCAGAAGTTTAGATTTCCTTTAAACTGGAATATATTGTTCTTCAGTCTTCGCTGCAAGTCCAAAGAAGTCTCTTCCTTTCATTCTTCTCTCCAAATTTCATTTAATTTACATTATTTTTTTTATGGTAATCAATGTGCAACATTGCTTCTTAATTGAATACATACTGCACAAATTCTTACGAAATTAAAACATAAGTTCGGCGAAACAATGACGTAATTGCACTTTTCTTTTAAAAAAAAACATGCACGACTTCCTTTTTACAAAGCGATTGCGTCTTCTGCAATATTTAAAAATTTGCAAATTTGCCATTGTCACACCAAATGAACGATTAATGTTTTAACACATAAAATAAAATACATTTTCTGCCACATTGTTTAAAAAATATTATTTTATTATTATCCTATATAAGTATATATCTTAACTAAGACATTCGGTAAACTGCTGACGATAAAAGTTACAATAACACAACTGAACTAAATTTCTAATACTAAAACGTATTAATTAAACTAAATAATTCCATATTGGCGCTGATAAAAAAAAACAACTTACACGTAAATTACCGATGCCCGTAATCTTAAACTACAACACCAAAAAAGCAAGAGAATAAAATTGCTTATGAAAGATTTATTTTTAATTGTAATAAAGATTGGGCAGCTCTAATTGCACGGCCACCATAACTATAGCACAGACAATTACATTAACATTCATATGAAAGTGACTAAACACAACATTTAATAACGATAATTACTGTAACTCCTGTATTGATCTCCTCTGCCGTCGTAGTCATATCTGGAATCGTGTCGATATTGGTTGGCAGGAGGCTCTGCTTGCTTGAGAGTCTTGGCCCGCGCCGCCAGCTGCGACACCAACTGCGCCGGCGTCATATGCGCAATCGACATGTTCGCGCCTTCCGCCATCCCGCCCGTGGGGTTAAACACCGACCTAGAACTATACAGATCTTGTTCCACTACTTGGGTATGCACCGAAGACGAAAAGTGCTCAGGATCTATGGAAGTACCGACGTCACTAAACTTAGTCGACTCGCGAATTTCACACAATTCACAAAATGGCCGCGTCGTTTGCACCGCTATCTCCCTGGTTTCCTTTTGAGGTTTCTTCTTCGATTTTTCGACGAATTTCTCCATGTCCAACGCCGCTATGACGGAGTCGACTACTTGCTTGTTATGTTGGGCGATCGTTGAGGTCTTGAATTTCGTGAAGTAGAAATCTGATACGGCTTGGCGCTTCAATGGGGAGCAAAACTTCGATACAATCTGTTTCTGCTCATTGCTAATGAAAACATTGTTTATTAGCAAGCGGTTCGGCAGGATGATGCAGCCTAGCCGGGACATCGCATTGTGACATCGATTCAACACTGAAAAGTGCAATTTTGAAGAAAATTGAGTGTTAGCGTGCAAAGTTTTACAGCACATTGGTGTTCAACACCTATATAAAATGTATATTTCCTTTATGATATAAAGGGAATGGAATGATATGGAATCCACTGATAGTGGAAAATTCTTAGTAAAGAAATATTTTCATTATAAAAAACATTACAAATAGTCAAATATAATAATAATAATAATTAGTCAAGTACTCCATAAATAAAAAAACCACAATGTACCCACCAGCAACCCTTGCTTGGGTATCCATAACCTGAGTCGCACCTGGAATGATAATATAAATTTCCATAAAAATATCATAATATGTATGTCACTACGAATGTCAGTAGAATTAAAATGAGGGAGGCAAATTTATTCATACCTTTGTTTGGGGCCAATTTCAAATAGTCTTCATGAGATAACTTGCCATCTGCAACCAACTGGAATGTTTAGAGTTAGTGTAAATAAAATTAAATAAAGAGACAAAAATTAAAAAAAACAAATAGAAATAATTTTACTTTTGCCAGTGCATCAGCAGGAGTACTCTGTACAGCATCAGGAGCATTATTCATTGCTGATGTCATCTGCTGGGGAGGCGGCACCATGGAGGGTTGTTGAATTGGATTTACCATAGAGGGATCAGAGGATGCCATGATTGGAGCGGGGACAGGTTGAGGTACTGGCATTACCATTGTACTAGCTTGTTCATATACATATGGGTCTCCATAACCACTGTAAGCTGGACCAGGAGCATAAGAATACCCTGGAGCCTGGGGCTCTGAGTATGGATACTCGACTGGTGTGGGTTCAGCATACTGTGGGGCTGGAGTAACCTGATAAGGCATTTCAGATATGCCAGAATATTCAGTAGAAGTAGGAAAGGTGTAAGTTTTTGGATAAAGGAAATCATCAGCTGCGGATATATGTTTTGGGGATCTTGAATGAGATCTTCTGTGAGCTTCTCTTTCGTGTCTTCGATCTGGAGATCTTGAACGAGAATGTCGGTGCGAGCGCCTATATGGCGACCTGGATCGACGATCGCGACGTATTGCAATATCGGGACTACGTCTCCTAGGGCTGCCATGATGATAATTTCGGTAAGATTTATATGGGACAGGATTCCGATGACCACGATGAGGACTCTTCCTGGGAATAAACGGCGGTACACGAGGACTCCAGGGCTTACGATGATATTTATGAGGTGGTGGTGTTTCACGTCGTTCTCGTCTTATTGGTGATTCGCGTCGATATTTAACAGGAGACAGTCGATGTTTTTTCGGTGGTGGTGAATGGGAGGGAAGCTTTTTTTCTGCTATTTTGATTTTCTTCCCTTCTGCAGATTTCTGTTCTTCAAAGTAATCATCTAGTTCTGTTCCTGGAGGCCGCAAGTCATCACTAGATTCTAAATGTTTAGCTAAATACTCTTTAACTTTTACTTCTTTGTCCTTTTTAATAGCTTCATTTGTCTTGCTGGGATCACGTCGACTACCAGGTTTTATATAGTCATCTAGGTGACTGGTACTTCCTTCTCGCTTTCTGTCCAGTGATAATTTTTGATAGGCACGATCATGAATTTTTCGTTTCCATTTTATCCTATTTTCATAAAAGTCATAACTTCTTTTGTCTCGCTCGATGACGTCCCGCAGGTCCCTGTTTCTATCAATGTTTTCTAGTTTAACTCGCGTACGTGAACCTGAAGCTTTCTTCACCTCGTCGTCCCAAGTATCGACCACACTAAGACCTTCAATAAACTCATCTTTACTAAAGTCATCAAAGAAATCACTTGGAATATCTTCACCGTCAGAAGACTCTTTTCGGGTATCCATTAGGTTAGTTTACAAAAAGTATAGTATAGTGGGCTAATAAAACCTGACTGATTTTGACCTGAATAACTGATTTAAAGTCTATAACTTAAATATCTAGCATATAAACAACCGGTAGAATTTTTAAGCACCTACAAACTTACAATAATTCGGTTGCAATTGTGCTCACGGTATTGATTTATGAATTTGTTGCTGATAATACATAAAAAGATGCTGATCGCATCTGTTTAATATAATATCATATTCTAACAATTAAGAATTCTAATCGCAGATTTGTTCTTACTTTGTTATTTTGAAAATTACTATTATGTGAAGAACAGCCATAATTTTTTTTATTTATTTAACAATTAGTTACAACATGTCATGGCTCAAGGGATATATTGACAGCTTAGTGCTTCCAGATTATCAATAATTATTTATTTGGAACATCCATAATTTCATAATAAAATATTATTAATATTTATTGTAAATTGATAAAATACTACAATTGATAAAGAATTGTAAATTGTAATATGCGATCTTGTACTATTCTTAAAATAAAACACAAAACAGGTTAAAAATATATAAGCTTTTTCAAATGACAAATGACAACCGACAATGTTTGGCATATGTTTAATGTTCATATTTGCGGGAAATATTATATTATACTAATTTACTAAATAATAAAATAAAATATTACCTCAATAAACCAAAAGAATTTTGGTAAAAGATTAAGAACTTAGAATTGCTTTTAAATTAAAATGATAGTGCAGTGAATAATATTATTATAAATAATGGAACTAACACAACGTCTTGAATGTACGCAGGATTTGTATCAGAATAATAGTGATAAAATTACTCCAGAACAGGTTATGTAGTTTATAAACTATTGAACATGATTTAATTTTCTAACATATTTTATTTTAATGATATTTCATTGTTTTTTAGATTGGATTTTTAGGAATATGTGGGAAAAAATATCCTGTGCAAAAAGGTCCAAACAAAATCGGCAGGGACCCTGATACTCGTAACATAGTTTTAGATTTAAACGTGTGTAATAAATCAATCTTATTATCTAATAAAATTGAATTTGAAAGTGTAATTTATTTAATAGTTCATATAAATTTCTTACAAATGATTGTCTTTTCAGTCAATATCTAGACATCATGCTGTTATCAATGTATTAAATAAGCATGAATTTATGCTTATGGACTTGGATTCCGCTAATAAAACTAAACTTAATGGTGTAAGTAAATGTAATAAACATATTTCTGTAATACCTCCTGTCCATTTTTTTATTTTATTGGATATTTAATTAAGTATGTATATTATTTTTATATGAGGCTGTTGTGGCATTGATCATCATTTGCAGCAGCCAACTAACCACTATAGGCTTGAATGTTAACGTTAGAGTTGAGGGTTCAATTCCCACCCAGGGAAATGAATATGTGTAATTTCCTGGTAACAGGTCAGCTCTTCACGTTAAGGCCCACCTCTCAACACAAGGCATAAAATAAGGAACAGAGTGTTTTAAGACTGAATTCTTTTTGCTTAATCTGCTTAAAAATATGAATTAACACAATTAATTTCAGAAAACATTACAACCATATATTCCAAGTGCACTGAAAAATGGAGATATGGTGCAATTTGGTCAAGTTTTTGGTGTATTTAGATTGTTTGAAGAAGAGAATGATTTACCTATGACCCAAGCTATTGATGATCCGGAAACCCCAGTACAAAATAAATGTGTATCAAAGATATATAGCCAATGTACTACTATTCCTGAATCACCAGATGCTAGCGATAGGGTTAGTATATACTTTTGTATTCTCTTCTTTTTCTTATAGTAAAATTATTTCCTTTGTTGTATATAATGTGATTTTGCCTTAGTGATTTGTGTTCTATTCATACGTAAGGAACACCATAATGAAAAAGTAGAATAGAACAGTATTTTCTTTTAAGCTTTAGGATTTTAGTGAGGTAGGCATAGAGAATTGAAAGTTTAGGCATTTCTGGAATACTGAGACAGTATCTGACTATAAATGTAATGGTTATATTTTGACACTCAATATAATATCTCAAAATTTGGGCAGGTTGTGAGAAAAGAATTGTCTTAACAATAGGTTCCCTTCTGCATACTCTGCTAAGTGTGAAGCTGAAGAATAAAAAATATTTGACAAAAAGAATCTAGTGCTGAAACTCATTCCACTGATAATTTGAGATATTGCATGTTAATTAGTGAAACTGAACATGCTTCTTTGTTGTACCAGACCAGGACTTAAATACATTTTAAATATAATCAGTCCATAAATTTTAAATATAATCAATAATCATCAGTAATAATTAAATTTATAACTATAACTAAATTTATTAGTTATTTATATGCTACAAGAAACACTACAACTACATTCTAAGTGAATAAATATAGTGTATATTACATGTATATAAATATTTATATTGAATGACATGTTATTCAATCCCCTATAACTTATAATCACAGATATTACTTTTATTAATAACATTTTAAAATTTCCTTTTTGAATCAATCATTGTGCTTCGGTCAGCATCTGACTGTGAGTGCGGCGGTTGTGGTTTTGTGAGTTCAATCCTCCTGATGAAATGGATTTTTTTTCATTTGTATGGAAAAAACGAAAAATATCCATTCAAATATTAAAGCGTGGCATTATGTTCTGGAAGGTCTGACTCGAAATTCTCTTTGCAGAATGCAGAATTGCTGTAGCTAAAGAACTATGTTTTTTTCGATAATAGATGGCAATAGTATTTAAACAATCTAACAGATGTTAATGCAATAAAACATGAAGCAATTTGTTTTTATTTATTATATTTTTGATTTAATTTACAGGAAGCATCTTTTATTGGTGGGTCTCAACAAAAAACAAGTAATACATTTAGGAGTCCAAAAGATATTTATTTGAAAATGTCTGCGAAAACAATATCGATTGAGCCACTAGGTACAAATAAAATAGACAATGTTTACTGGAAATCGTCAAAAAAATCTGAATCATTTGTTTCTCAGTGCAACATTTCTGACAATCAGAATACTTCAGCGATACCAGAAAATATACATGAATTAGAAACGCAATTGCCTTTTATTAATAAAGATGACAGCAATGATTCTATATATAATGCTATAACACAAGTGGAACCTAATAGGCCACTTGCAATACATGAAATGGAGACTCAATTACCTGTAGACTTACCAGAAGTAACAAAGATAAATGACCAACAAAATATGCAGCTTAATTTCTTAACAGATAATAAAGAAAATGAAGATATATTTAATGCGGAGACTCAACAGACAAGACTTCCATCTAAAGAAAATGACAATTATGACGTAAACTCCACTTCAGTGAATAAAGAACAGTCCAAGGAAGATTTTAATGTATCTAACGATATAATTCTTTTTGACGAAATCGACAGTCCGCCGCCAGACGATAATTTAGAATCACAGTCATTAGTGATACCAGAAGACATTATAAATGTAGGAGATCCACAATCAGTTGTGAAAGACATCGATGGACAAATAAAAGGTGCTAAAGATGAAAGTCGAACTAATATTTCAAAATCAGAATGTGCATCTGTTGACCGTACTGACTGCGAAGATGACATTTTTATAGCTATGACGCAAAAAATACAAATTGAAACAAACGACGATGACGTCACAGACTGTGAAGACGAACCTGAACCCCTCAAAATCGTAAACAATCAAATTCCTAATGATGATCTTACTGACTGTGAAGATGAATTGGGAACTGTGAAACCGAATAACAACGTTAACTTTGAAGATATGTGCACACAAGTTTTAGAAGAAGTTTCTATTAATAAACAAGATATGCCTAAAGATAATTTTAAAATGCCAATAGCGATCTATGATATGCCAACTCAAGTAATTGAAGATAAAACAGATGATATATCAGACTTACCAACGCAAGTCTTAGATGATAATCCACAAACAAATGATTGTTTCGAAGATGCTTTGACACAACAAATTTACTCACAAGAAATAATTAGTTTTAAAAGACCAAGTGCATCGCCTCTTGTAAAGAAAACAAAAGCATCACTGGAGATGGTTAAGAAATTATCAAAAATCATGCAAAACGACATATCTAACATTGAAAATGAAGATAATGATAATTATTACGCGGCAACGCAACAATTATTTGATGATTTGTATTCTCAAAGAGATCCATCTTCTGATGTTAATTTAAAAAGTACAGCGAAAACAATTACGAGTAAGAAATTAAGCTTAAAATCGCCCTCGGAGAAAAAGCATTTAAAACGGGACAGCCAAGAGTCAGATGAAGGTATTGGCTTAGAAGAGAATGTAAAAAAAAATTTGTCAAGCTTGAGTGATTCAAGTAAGGTTTTTAATGAAAAAAACGTACGTAAACGGAAATCTATAGAAAAATCTGAATTGAAATCATGTGGGAAAAAAGAAAATAGAATTAAAGACAAACACAGAAATAATGATACATTAGTAAATAAATCGAAAATAAAAAAAGAAGCTGATCGAAACTCTTCGAGCACAACAAAACGAGAAGACAGAAATTCAGGTGATATTAGAATATATTTAAAAAAGAAAAGTGAAACGGAAGTACTGCCTTCAAGAAGTAGCAGTAGAATTAGAAAACCAACAGCAAGGTTAAAAAATTCTAACGAAGTTTCACCTATTGATGATGATACTGACGTGAAAAGCAGTAAAGACAAAAATGGA
This sequence comes from Heliconius numata, assembly GCA_016802625.1. NCBI lineage: Eukaryota > Metazoa > Arthropoda > Insecta > Lepidoptera > Nymphalidae > Heliconius > Heliconius numata. Next base: position 9,814 of record JAEBDU010009186.1, on the reverse strand, counting down.
TCTAATCACAATAAATTAAAAACCGTTAAAAATAAAGTAAAAGATGAAACGATATCTATAGAAAAAGATACAAAAAGTGAAGATAAACCACGAAGAAGTAGGCGAGCTAAAGGTAAAAATGAAATCTTAAAAGAAAAAACCGAGGAATCTATTGATGAAAGGAAAAATAGTGGCAGTAAAACTAGAAGTTCACGGAGTCGCACTAAAAAACCTAGCGAAGATAACAAAAGATCGGTGTCATCTAGTGAAATAACTAAAATTGAAAAGAAAGGTACACCGAGTAAAAATATAGAAAATAAATCACCCGAAAAAGAAATACGACGTAGTAAAAGGCATAGAACCTCAAAAAAATCAGAAGAACCAATAATAAATAACAAATGTGATACAATATCGAACAGGCACGAGCAAAGTACAGTTTATAACGTATCTTCTGAATCGGGAATAGATTCACCTAATAAATTGAAGAGATCTGCAAACTTTGAATATCCAAGTGCAAAGAAATCTAAAGTTACGTCTTTGAGATCAAACCCGGCGAGGAAAGTGAAAACGCATTATATATTGTTCACGGCGTTTCCTTCTGATGAAGTTAGAATTAAATTGGAGAATTTAGGTAAGTGCTTTTTATGCGTCGTGCCAGCGACTGATTAAGGTTGTGGGGTCCCATTCGGGGAATCATTTATTTTAGCTTCCCTGCTCTGATACAAGACAAGGCGCAGAGTTGAGGTTTGCTACTTGCCACGCAATTTGTCGAAAATTGGACAGAACGTAGGAAAAACGGGGTAGGTAGAAATAACTAAGTGTTAACACTTGGATGTCTCTACCTACCCTGCTATAGCGTCTAGCTATAAAAAACAAAACCCTTAAACATGTGAATACTCTTCTAGGTGCAATAATAGTAACGGATGTATCAAAATGCACAGTGTTGCTAACAATGCAAATAAAGAGGACATTTAAACTGCTATGCGCACTGGGACTTGGGAAGCCTATCGTCGGACCGTCGTGGGTTCAGGCCTGTGTTGATACTAATACAATTGTTGGTAAGTTATAATAGAGTTATTTTAGTTTTAGCGGTATAATTAATAATAATAACTATTAGGTCCGGACGCAGTATACACAACGGTTGTGGGTTCGATCCCCGCTCGGAAGAATTATTTTGATGTTTTTCGCTCTGGTAAGAATACAAATAAAAGTACGACGTTGAGTCCCGCCACACAATACGCAGTATCTTGAACTTGGACGAAAAGCGGGGAACGAAGTGACTTAACACTAGGTTTTATGTGCCTACAGTGCTATGTGGGAAAAAGCATGAAGGTGTTTTTTTTTTACATATTTATGTTTAAAATGCAAGTACGTCTTGTCTTCTTAAAAGAACAAAGAAAGGAAAATCCTCGAGAATCGATCTGTCAGCACAACCGTTTTCGAGAAAAAATCAATAAATCTAACAATATTGTGAAATTATCTACAATAATGTCAATCTCTCAATTGCCAATTGTTAAATATTTGACTACTAACGTGGACTAGACTAGAAACGCAAAAACATGTCATTTGTTCTACAATTATATGTGTTCGCATTATTTCCAGATCCATGGCAATATCTAATAAAAGATGAAGTGACAGAAAAGAGGTTTCAATTCAATCTGGAACATTCATTAACGGGCAAGAGGAACTTTTTAAGAGGCTACAATATATCGTCCACTGCGAATGTAATGCCAAACGCTGAGGAAATGAAATGTAAGTATTCACATTCTTTTTCAATTTCCCAGAGGGTCTCTCTAGATGCTGACACTTCAAGACTCCGTTCCCCATATAACGTCCATCTTTATAAACATTGTGTTTTGAGTGGCGCTCAACGCCGTCAGCGCAAGAAATAGAAGTAATTTTCTCCCCTAAATGGAAATCGATCCCAAAACATTCGCGTTTACAAAAACATATATGTAGTAATTATAAATAGATACTGAAGTAACGTTTAGTATGCTTAACTTACATAACGCAACTAGAGACACACATCTCTTCGGCGTTACCCTTCCACCAATTTTAGAAAGGTTACTTGTTGGAAAGTCTTACTCATATTCGTCTCCACTGTTGTTGTCTTGTTATCATTTTATATATAAACATAAAAATATCTCGCACATATCAGGGTAGACAGAGGGAGGTTTCCACTCCTTCTACCATGGAACCGGAAGAACCTACTGGACCTGGGGGAACCCGGAAAAAGGTATATAGACAGACACCTTGTCTTTAAACACACTTCGTTCGCTATTAAGACTTTTCTGTTCCCTCCTGTCCAACAAATTCTTCATGTTTAGTGCCAAACACCGCGCTTTACTTTGTTACCAAAGCGAGGAGATGGAAACGCTAGGTTTGTAGGTTCCCTCTGCCTACCCTAATATCTGCATTAGACAACGTGAAGATAAACAAAATATATATATTCTTTTTTCTTCCAGTAATAGTACAATGTTCAGGCGGTAATTGGAAAGAGGAAGGACCTCTATGGATATGTATTTCATCCACAGCTGATAAATCATTATGGCCGACTTTAAAGAGAAAAGGTGCCATTATTGTTTCCACTGAATTCATTTTAGGAGGCGTTCTCAAACAGAAATTAGAAATAGATAGGAATAGATTAATGTGATATGTTTTTATATGTATCTTCTTACTGTTAGTTAAAGTTTCACTCATTTTTTTTCTATTAACAATATGAAGTTATTACCACCATTTTAGTGTAAATTTTACAATTTTAATTTTTATGTGAAGGTCATTTTTATATAATATAATCATTACTATATATGTACATGTATGTTATTTTACTTTGTCTTAAATAAATGTGGACTGTATTGTAGAGACTTGACTATCAAAGTACAAAATAAAATTAGGTCCAAACATTGCAAAATATTAATTTCAATAATGTTTTGCCTTAAAGGAATTGGCTGTAGAACAGGTTTTTGTTTTTAATATATTTTATATTATAATTATTAATTTACACCAGTGACATTAAATATAATTATAATATTAATCTTATTACTCATTTATTTTCACACAGTGTATAAATAGGCTAGGAAATTAGAATGTATATTTTTTTAAATACTTTTAATACTGTTTCCCATTAATATACTTCCGTTCCCTACTTTCTGCCGAATTTTTAAGATATTGCGTGACGCTGTGTAGTCGCGAAGTGGTGTATTCCACGACGTTTGCCTCGGTACCGGAGGGAGGAAAAGAAAATATTAAATATTTTCTTACCTGAAGTGGAAATCAAATGCACTACCGTCGCGTTTGTATACACACACTTGTGCCCCTCAAATAATATTGTTATTTTATTAATTATTATTAAATATGTTATCATCAACACATATAATAAAAAAGTAACTGATCACTGTCTGTTCATCAAAGATATAGAATACAGAAAAACGAATATTGGGGACCCAAAATACTGATTTTTAAATTTTTTATCTGTTTGTTCGTGTCCGCCTAATAATATTTATTTTATTATTAGTAATGTAGTATTTGGTTTTATTTTAAAATAATAAATATATTAGTTATAAAGTGTTTCCAAAATAACCAGTAATAATAATTATAAATTATGGAAATGTTGTCATTATAATGTTAAAAAATCGTATGTTGTATCATTAAAATCACACTTTGTTATCTATACATATAATAAATTTGAATAATAAAAATGATTTAATTTTTAATCGTGTTTAATTTTCTATTTCATTATCTTGTTATCTTACTGAAAAACAATAAAATTATTGTGCTTTTTTAAACGTATATTATTAATTTGTTTATTTTAGTAGAAATTTAACTATAGACTTGGGGTATGGGTTCGACTTCCTCTGGGGGAATGTATGATTAAATATTGTCCTTGCTATAGTAAGTAACAAGATATATCGCAGCGTTGAGTTTCGATACAATCAATATTTCGAGAATCCAGCGGTAATTGAGGAAGTGTCTTGAACTCTTGACACAAGGATCCTTATTCCATAACCTGCTATAATCTAGACTATAATCTATAATCTAGTAGCTGCCAATATGAGGTGTAGTAAGCCATTTTTTTTAATTAGTCGCTGACATTATGTGCCCTTTTCAGATATTGCGTGTAAGTGAAGTACAAAAAACCATTAATATGTTAGATACTATATATAAGGTTATATTCAATATTACAAAGCTTTATCGTAAATGTATCTTAACATTGGGCTCTATCTGCCAGCATTACTATGTAATCAATAGCGAGAAACTATTGTCTCGAGTGGGAATCGAACCTGTCGGTTTTACAGTCATAATTTGTGCCCCTGTATCGCACCTGGCCTATACTGATACATAGATATTTCTTATACACTTTTAAATACTAAGGCTCATGCTAAATATTTTAAATAAACTTCTCCACTTGGAAGTGTCTTACTCGGAATGGAGTGTCCAAACACTAGTTACCCAGGTTCTTTCTGCATATAGCAATGCACGATACAGAGTCAAAATAAAAACTCAAAACGAAATAAAAATAGGGGGGTTGTTATAATTAAAACGCAGATAGACTTTTAGAAAGTTTGATTTTTACCTAATCGATAAAATACATGTGCTGAACAGTTCACGATATTTACATACTAATAGTTAGATACAAAGTCGTCGCGATTTACAGATAATATCTTATTCACGTAGTATTACAATGAGAACTTACATACTTATATGAAAGGATTACTTTTTATTACTTTACAAATGAAACACAAACAAATATACATGAACAAATTTATTCGTTGACTCTCGGGCAAACTTACTTGGTCCACCTTTATTGCTTCTAACTAAAGGACGCCAACTTGCGTCTTGCTGTCAGGGAGGGGATGGGGAGTGTGGTGATGGGAGACTGGAGGGGAAAGGGGAACTTGAGGAGGGTAGAAGGAGGGAGTCAGGGGTGGAGAGCGGGGCGCAGGCGGCGGTGGACCAGCGAAGTTGCCGCGCGGCCGCGCGCGCCTCACCTACTCTTACGCTTAACCTAACTATATACAAAATTAGTACCCGTGTAGTTATAGTATATGGAGGCTATGTACAGAGCGGTCGCGGCCGCCGTCACTTGGGGGCGGCGGTGGAGGCAGGGGGAGCGGCGGGCGTGGCGGGGGAGGCGGGCGCGGGGGACCCGGCCGACAGGTGCGCCAGCGCCTTGTACAGGGGGGAGTTGACGAAGCGCGGGTAGGAGTCGCGGTGCATCAGGGTGTAGATCTGCAGCTGTGCCTCGTCGAAGGTGTGCGGCGTCGGCTCCACCATGTTGCGGTTCACGGTCTCGCGCACGCGGGAGTCCAGGGATACCTGTAACCACCCACGACCTCCTTTTACTCAAAATTTCTTGAAAACCTTCCATTTCCGTTTAGGCAAAAAACGTTGTCTATTTACAGATGAAAAATATTTTATTGTGAGAGGAAATTTAAAAAGTGTTACAGAAGTTACGTAGGTAGGTACAATACGGCCTCTGTGTCGTGAACTATTTCGCATTTTACACTCGGCAAGAAAATAATTGACAATAAAAACAATTCTTAAAATCCAATTTCAATACACCCACAACTGTTCTTCTACCTACTGTACACAGAAACGTATAAAATATATAAATTATTAAAAAAAACGCTATATAAATATTAGATACCTCTTTAGGAGATAGTATGGAGATATAGTCCTCATAGATAAAGCGTGCCTTCTCCTCCACAGCCTCGGGGTTTGTCTCTCGTTTGAGCTCCTCGCACGCGAGCCAGAACATTATATTTTCTTCGGAGTACTCCCCTCGAAGGAAGTCACGGAACACCTTGCGTCCCGCTGCAAAAATAATATAGAAATTTTATAAAGACCTCGTTCATTCAGGGTTATCTCGTTGCGTTTTAAAAACGATTAAGTGAACTTACTATGTACTTAGAAAACACAAGCATCAATGTTGCTATACTTACAGAAGGTATTTGTGGTGGTGAAAAGCTTCAAGGGCCGGTCGAGCCCGGTAAGCATGGGGAAGCTGCACTGACTAATATGAATTCTTTAATATGATTTTATTGTTTTTTATCTTCGACACACCATATTTTTTTTCTCTTACCCTTACAGAAAGGGAGTTATGGTTGGAACAACCCTTGACGTTAAAGTTTATTTTCTCGGTATCTATTAAAGATATCTTAATGAAATTTAAATTGAAAATGGCTGGCAGGATTAGGTACAAAAAAAGGTGAAGCCAGTGCAGCTTTGCCATGCTTCCCGGGGTAGATATTTTAGTATACATATACGGTTGTAATAAGGATTTATTACATATTTTATTGACGCCAGTCGTGGCGTATTTTTGAGGCATTGTGCATTGAGTGGCGGAACTCAGCGCCGCAAGAAGCTAAATGATATAAAGAATTACCTGCACTACGCATGAGGCGGTCGAAGGATTGGCCCCAACTTTGAATCTCTTCCAACGTAGGGCTGTGGGAATAAAAAGAAAAATTAAATATTTGTTAATGAATTTTAGGATAAGAATGAATATGAGTTAAAATAATGTTTTACATACGGTGCGTCTCCGTCGAGTAGTAATGGTTCGTGCGGTCCAGGCTCGCGCGGCTTCTTACCGGGGCCGCCTTCCGAGCTGCGGGCCGCCAGCCTGCACATAGGTTCTCCTTGAAATACTTTTTTTCCAATATACCATTTTTTTATATAATATATATATTTTGTAACTAAAATAAGTTTTGTTTAGATTTTTTTTGGCTTGTGCTTCTATTAAGTAATGTGTTATAATAAAAGAAGCTAAGTAGATATTCTCGATGTTCCAAGATTTACAAGTCACTAGCAGCTCAGTTGTAATCACTTACCACTTGGCCCTGCAACAATAGATATTTCAAATTCAAAACACAAAATATTACAGTTATGATATTTTATAGCCATACATTACCTATGTAATTATTTTAAATGTATAATATATTAATTGGAAATGAATAGGTACATGTTTAAGCAACTTAAGTTAATAGTTATAGATTTTTTGTATTTTAGTACTGACCAAGAGCAAGAGCAGCAGCAGCACCAGCAGAGGCAGCACGGCTTGGCGGCGGGCCGGCAGCCGCGCGCCAGCGCTGCCAGGCTGCACATCTGATATAATATGGCTATTTTTAATATTGTAATAATTATTATATTTTTAAGGTCGTCGTAGTGGCATAGAATGTGACTGTGAACGCAACGGTTGCGAGTTTGATACTCACTCGGGGGAAATTATTTATTTAATATTTTCATTTCCTTGCTCTGGTAACAATAAAAAAAGCTTCGCCGCTCCGTAATATTAGCATTACGCGTTGAGTCAGAGGGAACCTACACTACTAATAGTTAAGGTTCCCTCTGACTATATTGCTATGAGTATACGCGGGATACAGCGTAAAGCATCAAGTTCATATTTTTTTGACCCCTAGACCCCTAGAAACTCCTACACATAGTGTGACACCACATATTATTTAACTAAATTACCACTAGAACTAGCAACAGCTCCGAAATGGGTTTAAATCATTGTTTAATCATCATCATTTAGGATTCCTCTCCACATACAATATCATGACGTAGCAATACTTTCCCTGCCCATTGACGTGGACGTACTTTATAGAATACCTCCCCCCCCATTTTCATAAACGATTTAGTATTAGTAAAGTAAACAAAAAGTGTTTCATTTCATTTGATTTGCTGTCATGGACGTATCTACAGATATTTTCTGGGGGAAGCCTGGACTGATTTGAATAGGTTAATATAAATGTTCGTATAAATATATTTTTTTTATTTTTCAGAGAATTTTTTTTATTAGTTTTCGAGAGTAGGTTAGGGTAGGTAGGTTGTCATTTCGTTGTTAAAACTTGCCATTGTTATACGCAAATATAATCTGACAATAATTACAGATTGATTGTTTTGTGGAGAAACAATACCATTGAGGGCAGTTAGCGAAGGTACACGAGCTTGTGACTGTCAGTGCGACGCTATTTATTATTTTCATTTCTTCGTTCAATAAAAAAGCGCGACGTTAAGCTCCGCTACTTAACAAGCAATGCCTACAAAATTCGGCGAACAGTAGGGAACGGAAGCGTCTTTTTAATGACAACGAATTGTCTTTAACACTAGGTTCCCAGGTGCCCAGGTTCCCTCAACTTACCCTGCTATGTGCAGATTTAGCAGAAAGCTATAAAGCATAAAAACAATACAATTACAGTTTAACGATTGATCACACTAAAAAAAAATTACATTTCAAAACGGCTTTATGAAATTCTTGTAAACAAAAATTACGTCAGAATGTGAATATGATAGTGCGTGAACATACATTTTTAAATATTCAATTTTTTATACAAAATTATTATAATTTTCATATAATTTCAATAATTAAATCGTTTATGCAGCCTAAGTTGCCACTATTACTTAACTCGTTTTCCTTTCACTCAATTAATAATGAAAATGGTTTTCATCATCAAATATACAACGCTGATTATAACACCTATAGCACAAAATTCATTACAGAAAGGATATTTTGTATTAACCTTTATTCTGCTCATATATAAGAGTAAGATTTTCCATCGATTTCCTCTTCCGTTGTAAAATACTGAGGAGTCGGGCGCCACGCCTGTCTCGAACAGGACGTGAGAAAACTATGTTTTTATACTGCCACAAATATGTATATATGTGTTAGCATTAGTATGTATTAGCATTAGGTTAGCATTTTTAGCTTAGCTTAGATATACTCGTAATTTAAATATATCTTAAATCCCAAATTAAACCATATTATTATAATTCAAGTCAAATATAACAATGAATTTAAATAAAAAATATATAATTTCGTACTATGACTACATAATATTATGTATATAATGGTAGAGTGCTAATGGGACCTTCATATCCACATACCTACAGCTACGCTACGGTAAGGTGATCTGCTCCTCTAGGCCCGGTCCAGGAGCTTCATGTCACTACACTCATCACTCACCGCGTGCACCACGTAAATTAGACACAATATTAAACTACAATTATGTGCGTTCACGTTACTAAATGTTTTAGTCTTGTTGTGATTCACTGCAGTCTCTGGTGGTAGAGTCGGGGACGACGTCGTATCACAAACACTATCTCGTTATATTCACCTAAATCGTAAATAGATTATTATTAGTACCATACATCTTGTAAGACTGTCAGGCATTCGACAACTCCACGCGGCAAAGCTGTCAGAAGCAGCATTAGGCTCTACTCTACTACTCTGGTATCTAGATGCGATTCTTTAATGTGGCTTGTGTACAATATGGACGCTTTAAATAGATCAATAACGAATTTGTTGTGCAGAGACGTTGGAGTGGTCGAAGACCTAATTTATCTAATGTTTGTATGTAAACGTCACAAGGACACGCTGGGCGCGCCGCCCGCCCGGCCGCGGGGCGCCTGAGAGCGCCGTAACGGTTGGCGACGGACGCGAAAATAAACAGGGTTTAGAGGGTAGTGGGTGAGGGTCGCGCGTATTAATAGCGCGCCCATTGAGGCGCTCGGCGCGTGCTGCTACTGCGGCGAGCGCGGCGGGCGCCACTAGGGCGGCGCGCGGTCGATACGGGCGCGGCCGCTCCGGGGGCGCTCCGGGGCCGCCGCGAACTACAGATACTGACACACTACGGAAAACACGGCGGAAAATGAAAACTGCATCCGGGCGGGGAGGAGGAAAATGCATCGCTAGCAAAATTCATATATCCGTCGCCAACTAATACAAAGGAAATGATGGTTCCGAAGGTTACACTAGAGCCGCGTCGTGGTCGGGCCCGTCAGCAAGGCAGCGCGGGGCGGCGTGCGGCGCGTAGGGCGGGCGGCGCGGCCGGGC
>JAEBDU010009183.1:0-21566 GCA_016802625.1 Heliconius numata | reverse complement strand
AATAACTGATCCAAGTCAGGGCCCATGACTATTGAATTAATAATCAGATGCTGAACCACTGCATGGTAATATCTTTACAATTTTTATTTTGTTTCATGATATTATATTTTGATTGGTAGAACTCAAGAACGTGTTTTTTATTGGAGTAAGAAAATGTCAATTATAATTCAACCACAACTGTAAACTCTTTTCTAGTGTGTTATGATACCATAGTATTTTTTATTTTGTTTACTTCATATAACATAATAATTATTCATAAATACCTGCGTGGTACTGTAAGTGGTTCATCAAAATCTGGTTGAGAGGTTGCAATATCAACAGCACAAGGAGCTGATTTAACATATTTGACATTCATTTTTTCTGCTATAAACTCTCTGTTAGCCAGTTCAGCTGTGGAAAGAAACTCTTGGAGTGAAGATTCAGCTGTGACTGATTGTAAATTAAGCCTGCCCCAGTCATAGCCATCATTGACTTCGGTTGTATGGAGCTGTTAAAATTTAATAAATAAAAAATAATGTTATGTTATATATATGTTATGTTGGTAATATACAGAAAAACTCATAAAAACTATAAAGCTTGGTTATTACAAGCATTACTCAATAATATTTATGAGAATTATTGCAAAATTGACAGTAATAGTGTGATAAATATTTATAATAATAAGTTGTAAGATCTAATATTTGATATAAATTTAGATATCTATGTAAATTAGCTATCTCACCATAGTATTGTCTTCGACATGTCGGCGATGTCTATTTTTTGAATATCTGTCTTTAATTAGAGCGCGCCCAAGCGAATCTTTATTTTTCTTCCCCATTCTGACATGCAATTAGAATTTATTTTATTTTATTTTAAAGTTACAATTCATAGGAAATAAACGTGGTTGAAAACACAAAAACGTGACGTATACGTCAAACACACATGTAATTTGACATTTCTACAAGGATAAAACAAACAAATAAAATATGGCACAAGTAATGAAAAATACAAATGAAAAGGAACATAAATGTATGGTACGGCACTATATTTAGAATTTATTGTAAATACAATAAAACAAATTTAGAGATTTGTAAATATATCACAAGAAAAGTGTAAGCTAATTTGAATCTTCAATTAATTCCTAAGCAGAATCAGATTTCATAATATACCTTACCATATAGTTTTTATTATAATATTTTAATAAAATATAAGAAATTGTACAATCAACAGAATAAATGTTTTAAACGATTGAGGTACGGTACCGTCATTAAGGAGCTAAGAACTTAAACAGTGCTTTTGGTTAGATTCGGTCGGTTTTTTAAAGCGCCAAGCTGCCAAGTGCCAACATAAAAATTGTCTTCTGATAAATCACTATTCACAAATGTCATTATTGGTAACCCTAATCTTATAATCTGTCAAAACCTGTAGACAGCTAGATACTAGACGTAGTTTAGGTTTGGGAAATTTCAATTTTCTAGTGAAGGTTTGCATTAATTATGTGAAAAATACTATAATATGTGACTATTAAATAATTACAGATATTTATCAAAGTTACCTCTTACGTGTTTCAGTAATGATGTCCGAGTATTATGATCATTATGATCATTATCATCGTTGGGAGCCTTTAGCTGAATTCCATTTCTTTTTTAATGATGATGAAGAGTCTTGCGACGAAAATTATGTTTATTGTTTATGTAGCCGAGCTTTTATAAGGTTAATTTTGAAACTAGGTTAAGTGCTTCAACACATCAAAATCAATAATAACTTTATGCCTATAAAAACATTGTATATTTCTTTTCAAAACTGTGCTTTTTTAGTAAAACAATAACACAAAACTTAAATTGTGTAATATTTATATTATTCTTTATATATCAGTGACATTTGATATGACCTAATTTTTGAAGTATGTAGCAAAACCTATAACATGTTAACCTATAACATCTTTAGTGACATTTTTAACTTTTATAAGAAAAAAATTAAATTGTGAAATTAATATCTTATTTTGTATAGGGATGGGGTTAGACCATACTATGCAGAGAAGGAATATGGCAGTGAGAGTGATGCTGAGGTGGTAGCAGATTCTCACTCACAAGAAGTAGACGACCACTCTCATGTTCATTTCTCTTTGGACACATCATATAAAGTTAAGTGTGAGGTAAGGAAAGAATTCTTAACAAAAAATGTAAATGTAAATTATGTTACAGAACAATGCTTCCATACTTATAAAAAAATTAGATTTGATTTAAGCAATTTTTATCATGAATCTTATCATTAAAAGTATATGTAAAATTCACAGAAAGATGAAGGTGCAAGCTGCTATTGTAGTGCATCACATACCGACAACTATTGCTCAACCGATGAACTAGATCCTACACAAATTCATAGTTTTACTTCCCACGCCCTTCAACCTAGTGACAGTGGTGCCGATCTCACATATCAAGACACTCATTCCGATTATACAACTCTTGATAAAATTGAAAAAATGGAACAAGATTTCTTAGGAGATGTTGATACTAATGAAAATTATTTATCGGAAGACACTTGGGAACAGTTCTGGGCTTTCAATGGGGAAAGAATTATTTGGGCTTCCTGGATTAAGAAATATAGTGATTATATCAATCCATCATATGTAGGTGAAAGTCGTTTAGATTCAGATGACAATATTTTGCCAAAACAAAATTCCGCTGAACCTTTATGTGACGCAGAAGTAGATCCCAAGCAAAATGAAAACGAAAATATGAGAGAAAGAAAATTTTCTTATGATTCCAAAGTAAATCCTTATAAAAAAGGACGAAAAGATCAGAATTCTGAGGAAAAATATGAAAAAGCTAATGATAAAACAAATGAAAAAGATGAAACATGGCTACCAGTTCACAGACGAAGGTCTTGTTCGGAACACGATAGAATTGTTAGTCCTAAAACTTTGCCAGGCACTGATTCTATGACGAACGTAACTAAAATGACTCTTTCTAGTTATAATATAACTTCAAGTCATGTTACGTCAAATTCTACTCCCACTGACGATTACAGTGTATCATCATCTACTTCTGATGATCAATTCAATGATCAAACGAGAATAATCAATGTTGAGGAAAACACTGAAGAACACCCTGTAGAAGATTTAGATACTGAGCAATATTGGCAGTTTTTATGGAAAAACCATTTTGGTGAACAATATGCTTTGCATTACGCTAACTACATAGAATGTCATCAAGCAATAAATAAAATAGTATCGCCAATTCCAGAAACTAAAGTAGAGGAATTAAAATGCCTAGATGTCGAATGTGAGAATAGTGAAGGCAATTCACAAGAACTGCCCTCAGTTATTGAAGTGCAGACTAAAATAGATAAAATACAGTTGGAAGAAAAAGTTACAAAACCTAAAAGGAAATCGAAAAAAGCTAACAATCGTATAATCAGTTCAGTTGGTGCCCTTTTACAAAATTTACTAAAAGAACAAAAGGAAAAAGAGTTTGATGAAGAGATAGTTGATAGTGGGGATGGTAATAGTGATGATAAAAAAGAAACAGAAACTGTTGCAGTAGAAGATGTAGATCAAAATGGCGAATCAAATTTACATAATAAAAAGTTAAATATAACTAATTCTAATTATAATTATGAAGATGGTGATGACGAACCACCTGAGGATAAACCGATTTCATTAAAAAGAAGGTAATTATAAGGCATCATAAGAATACTATTTGTGTTCTCTTGTTATAATCGTATTATTGTTTTTTCAGCCATGAAGTAGATGACGATGAAATTGTATCGGAAAAAATAAATTCGACGTTTCAAATAATGGGTTTTGCATTAGATTCAAGTAAAATACCTAAAGGACAATTGATTTATAGGAAAAAATTGGCAAGATTGAGACCACCAAGGTATAAGAGATCTAATGGTTCTAAGAAAACATATTTTGATGATACTGGGAACCCTTATCAGTTGGATCAGGTGTGCTTATTTTAATTATTTAAAAGGTATTATATGTGTAATAGAGAGTGCAGCTATAAAGCAATATATTTTATAATTGTTTTTTTTAAACATAAAAATGTTTATTTTTTAATTTTTACTATAATTACAACATATTCTACTATAATGTATCTTATTCATTATGTTAGAATAATAATTTATTTGCTTCTGGCACCGTCCTATATGTTTAACTTTTATAAAGTTTCACTGTACATGACTATATAGATAGTTAACTTCTTTAGCACATCACAATTGAGCATTAATAATTTAAAATAATTATATAGTTTACCAAACAAAACACACTCTACTACACAAAGTGCTATGTAATACAATACACAGATATATACATACATACAGTTATGTGAGTCTACAGTAAAGTGGTTTACTAGGGACCTTTGAAAATTTTTCACTATTCAAGTCCTGACTCCATCATCATACCAGCTTGATGATATATTATTATTGTGTTGTCAACGTATTACTGCCAAGTTTAATTTAGTTTTGAAGACATGACAAAATAAGCCAAATTCAGATCATAGATTTTATAACATTGTTACAGCTCGAGTGAATAAATAATGATGTTTTTATTAATAATCATGTAAATTTGCTTAAAGAGTCAAGAATCACAAGACGACGAAATGTTAACCGACGATGATGGACCAGAAATACAATCAGATTTAGAAAAGAATATGGAAACCAACATTGGTAATTTAGAAGAGAGCGAGGAAGATAAAGCAGTTACAGAAAAGAAGGAAATTAAAGAAGATTTAGAAGAAGTCGATTTAAATCAAAAAGATTTAAAAGAAGTTGATCTGAATCAAAAAGATTCAGAAGAAGTTAATTTGAATCAAGAAGATGGGAATAGTGAAGCTGTAGGAGATGTAGTACAATGTACCGTTGAAAGCACAAGTGAGTTTTATATTAATTTACAGTATGGGTGATATGTCGTGGCCGCCATGACGTTAGCTGTAGATGGCTGCGCAGATTTGAGCATGATTTGGGAGTTTTCTGAATGAACAATGCGCAAAAATTCAGAAAGCCTAACTTCAGGGAGGCCATTATATTATAGTTGTTAGAACTTTATTTGTTGCTAATAATAAAATTTGAATAATTAATAAGTAACTAATGCATTGAGACCACATATGGCACAGTAGCACAAACGTGCTATTGTAAATGCGACAGGTTGTGGGTTTGATTCTCACTCTTTTAATATCCTTGCCATATTTTAATTTCCTCGTTTTGGTAATGAGACAAAGCGCGGCATTGAGGTCCGCCACTCAAAGTTCAGTGCCTCCAGATTTCGGCGGAAAGTCGAGAACGGAAGTATCTTAATGGGAATGGAGTATAACACTAGGTTCCCTCTGTTTACCTCGCTGCTTGCGGCAAAAAGCGTAAAGTTAAGAAAAAAATTGTGTCATCTTGATAGTTACTTATTTTTAAACAGATCAAACAAAAAGAAGGCGTAGAGGCAAAAGGCATTCTCGTATAGAGGAATATGATGTTTCCGATATGCCAGAAGAACTCAAAGGTGACACTAACATGTATAAATATTGGAAGAAACGACATTCATTGTTCCATAGGTAATGCATTAGAAAATATAAATTTATAGTCCTATTGTATCTATACTAATATTATAAAGCTGAAAAGTTTATTTGGTTGAATACACTAATCTCAGAAACTACAGATTTGAATTAAAAAATTAGTTTATGTAGGATAGTCCCATTTAAAATTTTTTTGTAACTTATGTATGTAGAATTTGGAGCGGAGTTTGTATTTTTTTATGCTTCTTACTGTATTCCATAAATTAAAAATTTAAAATAACCTGCAATGGCAGGACCTGGAATCCTAGTGTAAAGACACTCCGTTTCCTATTAAAACATTACCATTTCCCGCTTGCCATTGAACTAAAAACACTCAGTGAAATCAATTATTTAATATTTTTGTTTCCTTTTGATAAAACCAACCATCCAGCCATTCAACTTTCAATTCGAGATATTGAGAAATTCGGCGAAAAGTGAGGAACAGAGTGTTGTAACACTAGATTCCCTTTATCTATTCTGCCATACCTGCGACACAATGTGAAGTTAAAAAATATATATTTTTTACTATACTTTTACACTGTACTAGTGTACTGTTTAAATACCTTTCCAATAAAAGTTGTCCGTTTTTGTATGATGAGTTGCGGAACTCAACGCCGTGTTTGTTCTCACGTAAGATATTCATTTCTTATTTATGCCTGTTTAACCTGCTAGGTTCGACGAAGGTGTGCGTCTCGACAGAGAAAGCTGGTTTAGTGTCACCCCAGAAAGTGTGGCGCGACATATAGCAACCAAGTACACTTACGATACTGTCGTAGACGCGTTTTGTGGCGCCGGCGGGAATACTATACAGTTCGCGTTCACATCCAAAAAAGGTATTTATGTGTTTATTGTTTTATATAATGTATAATTATAATTAACTAGTGGACCCGGACGCGGCTACGCCTGCTTGAACTATAAGAATATTTTCACGTCGGTCATACTGTACCGCCCGTAGGCTAGGTCATTTCGAATCAGTGACATCTCGTTAATTATTTATTAGAATGTTATACAGTAAACTATAATTTCAATTCATCTAGATAAAATGCCAAAGTGACTATTATATTTATTTTCATAAGGATGAATATCAAAATGTCGTGGTAACGGTCGCGTAGCGACGCGACTGTTGTTATTAACATGGCAGAATAAATTGCATGTCAAATTAGAAAGTACTTTAAAATATATTAGTTTATATGTGTAATGTAATGTTATATAGCCTATAGCACTTCTGAAGAATGCAGCTTTCATACAAAACAAAAACAAAGTAAATCGGACCAGTAGATCCAGAGATCTTAGCGTTCAAACAAACAAACTCTTCCGCTTTATTATATTAGTATAGATTCTATGAAGAATTAATACCGTTGTGCCTTACTTGTTAACTTCCTTAATATTATTTCCATTTTGCTTTTTTTATTCCCATGGCAAAGTATACAGAGGCAACCTATATCTGGCAACCTATTTTGTTTACATTTGTATTGGTAGCGGAACCTAACTCCGCGTTTTGTCTACCTGAGCCTTTTGTCGTCCAGTATTTAAAATCAGATATTTAAGGTGCTCTCGCTCGCTTTAAGATCTCTTCGAGTCCGCGAATTATTTTATTCCTACATTCTGCCAAGACAATGCACGGCGTTTCCATTCAGTTGTCTTTCGCTTATCTATTATCTTATCTTTTTATTAATATATTTTTTAACTTTTCTATTATTTTTTGTGACAGTTGTCTTTTTTTTACAGTAATAGCGATAGACATAGACCCTGTTAAAATAGAGATGGCCAAACACAACGCGGCGGTGTACGGTGTCGCGGAGAGGATAGAGTTTATAGTTGGTGACTTTTTCCTCCTCGCGCCCACTCTTGTAGCTGATATGGTGTTTTTGAGCCCGCCGTGGGGTGGGCCTAAGTATTCTGAGGTAAAATGGGTTTATTAATTTTTTTAATTTACTTTTTTTCTTTTTAATTTTATGAGTGAAATTTCATATGCTTATTAAAAAAATTGGCATCTAGAATTTGAATTGTAAAAAGTTGGCACTTACATTAGAAATAAAGATGAAAATCTGGAAAATTATAATTTATTAACAGAAACAAGGAAATTACAAACTTATATTTGTACTTAATTTTTAAGAAAAACTTAAGTGAATTAAATAAATTCATAATTAAAGATGATTTTATATATGACATATTTGTTTTTGAATAATATTAAAGATCGTCGGGAAGTGGGTGAACTATAATTTTATTCATTATTTTGTTTGAAAAAAACACTTTCATTGTGGAAAAAATCTCTTTTGTTTAAATAGTATTAGGCTTTTATAGAGTAGTTAAAACTGTAGTTTCATTTAAAGTGGTGATGATGAAAGCACTCTGTATGGTCTCTCATATAAGAAACGAAACATTTAAAAAGTAATAGTATGGAATTGGGAATATTTTATAATTGACTAAAAACGATATTATCGAGTTCAAAAGTTCAAATCTCAAATAGTGTTGCATAATCACAATCTCGTTATTATCAAATAAACATAAAATACTTTTATTTTTCAGAATTTTGAATACGATATAGAAACAATGTTAGAACCCAAACCTGCCTCAGAGCTAGTGAGAGTCGCTCGACAAATAAATTCCAACATAGCCTTGTATTTACCGAGAAATACTAGGACGGATCAGGTAATATTTATGTATAATTAATAGTTCTAGTTCTAGGTCTAGTTCTAGTAGCTCTGTTCACTTCATTTCACTGCCCAAGTTAGCGAACTAGACGGAACTCAACGCCGCGCTTTATTACCAGAATGGTGAATGAAAGTAATTCAGAATAATAGATGCTGAAATTAATGTACATATAAATAAACGTTTTTAAACGTTGAAAGATGTACTTTGGTGTTATAAAGTTTAAGAGTACGTCAGCGAGTTGTGGCCGCACTGAAATTAAGCTTTCTAAACATTTGCACACTGTTCACTCGTAAAGATAATAGTCAAAATTAAGGAAAATCCTAAAACCAAATCTGCTCATGCCATGTACAACTAACGATCACAACGGCATCTACAGTGGCGACGACTCTTTAGCTGTACCGTGATTTTTTTATTTCCTTTAGAATTCGGCGGAAAATGGAGACCGGATTGTCTTAACACTAGGTTCTCTCTGCTTCTTGCTCCGCTGTATGGGGAATAAAACGTGAAGGTTTTTTTATTTTCTTCCTTATTAATTTAAAGTGCTCATTTTATTCCAGATTCTTACCTTAGCAAAGGAAGTAGGTGGTTCAGTAGAGATAGAGCAGAGCTATCTCGACAAGAGATTTGTAGCGATAACTGCATATTACTACTAGCTGTAATTGTAAAATTATTGTTAAAACAAAAATGACCTAATAAGTGTCAAACAAACATCACAATCACATTTATTATGTGTTTTATATCAGAATATATTTCATATAGAAAAATTGTTATTTTTTTATAAACCTTAGAAATTTAGGAGATTTGTTTTTATAATTTTCGCATTTTGAGCGATTCCATGACAATCAATCTCAAATGACTTATCTTTTTTTACAGTGTTTTGTCAACACAAAAAATATCAGTTTAAAATAATGTCCTGAACGTTTGTAATTGTTTGATTCTCAATACTTTCCATTTTTTTTTACATTATTTAAAAATATTTTTCTATTCCTAATATCAAATAACACTATGTTTTAGGTCATTTTTGCAATAACGATCTATTATACCAATTTGTGTGATATCAAAATATTTACTTATAACTTTGATAATTTGAATTATTAATACCGTTTTGCGATATATTCTCTTTTTAATGACATGTTAAATTTCTTAATGATAGTTCGTTGCTCAGAATTTCTTAATTGATAAGCAAATATATTTTTACTTTAAGTTTACATTAAATCTGTTTAGGCTTTTTTAAAATTTCATAGAAAATTTTCCACTACTACAAACAACTAAACAGTACATAATATATTAAAATGAAAAATAAAAAGATAATTATTTAATCAGTACATATCCTGTACCTCAAAAAATAATTTATATTCTTATTTCCAAAACTAGCATTTAAAAAGTTCATAAATTACATTACAAATATTAAATATATATTTATATATAATATAATATAAAAATAGAAAGCAATATACATTTTATCAGCTGCCTTAATACTTATGCCATAATAATGAAAACATTAGAATTAAATAGTAAACCTAGTTTCATCGAAAAAAAAAACTTTTTTGAAGATTAATATTTAATTAAAAAAACTTTTGTAGAATATTTCATATTAAAATTTAATTAAAAAAGTTGTAGCATATTTTATCTGTCTATAGATTTAGTTCTGTAACGGAAATGAAACAAAATGGCGTTATAAATTATATTCTTCAAAATGAAATAAAAATGAGATTATACTTTATTTGGGTATATTATAAAGCATGTCAGTTATTCGTCATGTAATTGAAAGAACCGGACCGTCGGTTATAATATAACAATATATTTATATTATGTTAAAAATAAAATAATAAACAATATATGTACGTAAATATTAAAGTAGTGTATGTATTAATGCTAATTTCAATAATACAGGGTGGAATTGTCAGCGCCACTTTAAATGAAACCACAGTTTTAACTACTTTATAAAAGCCTAATATAATTCGGAAAAAAAATAATTCTCAAAAATGAAAAAGTTTTTTTTTCAAACAAAACAAATAATAAAATTATCGTTTTAAAATAAAACGCCATTTGTAAAGTATAATATAGGCACGCACACACTTACCTGTCAAAGCGGCAACGTCGCATACGTATGTGTGCGTGACACGAAATACAGGTATGGATAAAAATCGTGAAATGTAAAAAAAATCCTACGTCCAAACCGTTGAGGTACCTTGATTATTTTTTTTTATTTTGAGTTTGAAATATTTTACCCTATATGCAGTTTCAGTAAAAGAAGCGCTGCCTCTTCCACCCTGTATATTAAAGGGTTGATAACAAGAAAACAAAATTATTTTCGATGTAGACATTATACTATTACTAATACAGCGCAGTGGCGTAACGTCTGAGTGTAAACGCGACGGTTGTAGGTTCGATTCCCACGGGGAATGAGTTAGTTTAACTTCCTCGTTCTGGCAACAAGACAAAACACGGCTTCGAGTGCCATCACTCGTCACGCAATGTTACATAAATTGCGTGGGTAACATTAGATTTCCTCTGTCTACCCTGCTATATACGTAATACAATGTAAAGCCAAAAAATATTTTAAAAAAAATACCCAAAATTTACCCAATGTTTTCATTGTTATATTTCTTTTTCTAAAAATAAAATTTATATTTGTAAATTGTCAACTTTCAAGTTTTGTAACTAGCAAGCAATGAAGTGTGAATCTATTAATTATTAAGTATATTGAGGACTGTTAAGAATGATTGTTTATGTATTGTGGCCTTTATGTACCTAATATATTTTTAATTTCATCTTAAAAAACTCCAATGTGTCCAACGTAACAGTAAAAAATTATGTTTTATTTTATAATAAAAAAACTGTGGCGAATTTATATATTTTCAAATTACTTATTCTCGATTTCTTGTTTGTTATTACAATCCAATAATTTAAGGAGAATTCACTTCTGGGTATACTCAGAGACACGCGAAAGATCAGTAACATTTTTTAATTTCCATAAGAAATATATTTTCGCAAATTTGTCGCCATAGACTCAGAACTACTCAGCCTGCTGGTAAATCCGCCACTGCTATAAAAATAAACTTCTATGCACAAAATACTTACATATATAATAAAATATTGTGTAACTTTTGTTTCAAAGAGAAGTGGATAATTTAGTCAAAATACTTTCAACTTTGTCCCGTTTTTAAAATTAAAAAATAATATTTGAATCAAAATACATAACTACATATTAGTTTGAATTTACGAAAATATAAAAGCATATTATTAAAGCTAAAATATATGTAGGCCTTGTATGTGTGACCATAAATGTTGTGATTTCTGTAAATATTTGTTGATGATAATATACAACTTAAACACTACTTGTTTCTTTATTGTTAGGGAGCCTAGTACTAAGACACTTCGTTTCCATTAAGATACATCTGTTCTCCACTTTGTATTGAATTTCGGAAGCATTGTGAGTTGATTGGCGGAACTAAATATTGTGTTTTGTCTCATTACTAGAGTGGGGAAATGAAAATATTAAATATTTCATTACTTCAAGTGAGAATCGAATGAATCAATCGAATTTGAAATACAACCAACATTCTAAGAGGTTATTATTTAACTGTTGGATCAAGAACCAGGTGCAGAAAGCAGTATTCCTTGAAATGGCACATATTTTGAAGAGGTTCCGCACTCTGCAGCCCTTCCCAATAGGACCTGGATCCTTGTCCCAACATACAATATTTTTATTTTAATATTTATTTATGATAAAAAATGTTTTATTTTCCATCATAAGTATGTGCTTGGCAGTAAAACACAGTAAATATATTTATATCTTATATTTAATTGAAAAATCACATATTTTATTACAGTAGAACTGACTTAAGTATAAAAGTACAATAGATTTGGAATTGGAAACCTTATTTTTAGACACTTAGTTTAAGAGGTGACCCAGTTTTTCTTGTTCCATATAAAATGTCCACTAATGCTATTCCTTCATCTCACCCTCTTCATCTTCTTCCTCCGCACCTCTCACATATAGAACATTGTTACATCTGATTAGTACTTCTCCAAGGTTTCCTATAAATATGAGAAAAAGTTGAGTTAAGGTAAGTTTAGCCAAAATATATGCAAATTAAGATATTATATATTGTTAATGAAATTAGTCTTAATATCATAATTATAATAATACAATTCTTTTCTTCTTGTTTTTTACTTTCTGCTTCGATAGTGGTCAATTCATTTTGTTCCAAAGCAGTATATTTCATGTATTATTACTAACACTATATGAAAGATACTGCTTTGGTGCTACCATCAAATGCACAAAAGACAAATATATATTCCATGATTGTAAGGATGGAAAAAGATCTTAACTGCAATCTAGATCCATTACTAGCCACCCCAGAAGTCCTCAAAAGCCATTCAGATCTTAAATTAGACTGTGTAATTTGATCAAATGATAGCCGTGTAACCTTAAGAATCTAACTAAATATTCATATGAAAAAGTAACTAACCTGTACATGACCCATCAACGATTTCTTCAGTATTAGCTAATTGTAAGTTCATGTAACCGTCTGCTGAGACTAGCAACCCTTTATATTCGTGTCCCCATTTTAATTTAACAAGAACAGACTTCCCTGTGAGGCTGTTCAGGAAGGGTTTGGGGTTAATTGGCATAGCCGCAGCCATTTTGAGTTTTTATCTGAAATTAAGAAAACTTGTAAATAGTATGTATTTATTTTTGATTTCTTGTTGATATTATAATAAGAAGCAAACTTACTTTTACAATATTAGTTAAAACAGAAGCCGCTAACGAAACCGCGTCGTTTTTGGAATTTGACATTGACATTCACAGTCACAGATAGCAGCACAAATTACAAAACTATTTTCTATTTTCCTAAAAATCAATCCTACATGGATTGACAAATATCATATTAAATATTTTAAAGTATATTTATTGTCCTAGGTTTAATAAAATAAACAAAAATATTAATTGTGATGTATATTTATTTTAATTTTTCTAAAACGAAGTCATAGACAATTTACTACTTATGGAATAAAAATATGATATAGATTATTATTTTAATTGAATAAAATTATACACTTTGTGAGTTGTGACAAATGGTCTTGTTGATATTTTACCTGAACTAAGTATATTTGTCATCTACTTTATGAAATAAATTACGTTTATTAAAACACAAACTTGTTTATTAAAACACAACAAAATGGCTACTCTGGAAGATAAAATTCTAGGTAATAAACTACAAAATTACTGTAGTAGTAGCGAAGGTGAAGGTTCTGATGATGAAGATAGTCATAGTGGTGGAGAAGGGGCAGGTAATGTTAAAGCTTGTTCCGCTCGGGCAGAGCCACCGCCACCTGTAAATAATTGGAATGGTTCAGCAACTAACACTGGACCAAAAGGAGTCCTGGAAGATTGGAGAAGATTTAAGCAACTAGAAGCCGAAAATCGTGAGGAACTCGCCAAAGAACGTATAGCCCTTGCTAAAAAGTTAACTCTGACGGTAAAAACTGAACGCGAAGAAGAAGAGGCTAAAGAAGTGGATGAGTTGGAGGATGAACTAAACGAACTCATAGATGAAGGGTTTTTAATGAAATATCAACAGCAGAGAATGCAGGAACTTATGTCTCAATTACAAAAAGCACCTAAATTTGGTAAATTGATGACTCTTAACAATCAGGAAGAATTTTTGAATGCAATCGACAAAGAAGATACAAAAGTAACTGTAGTCATACATATTTATAACCATAGTGTAAGAGCATGTGAGAGTATGGACGGTTGCTTAAGTATTCTTGCATCAGAATATCCAGCCGTCAAATTTTGCAGAATAGCAGCCAATGTAACTGGTTTAAGTCGTAATTTTAGAATCGAAGGTGTCCCAGCATTGCTAGTTTATAAAGGAGGACAAATAATCGGTAATTTTGTTCAGCTGGCTAATGAACTCGGTAATGATTTCTTCGCAACAGATGTTGAGAAATTTCTTATAGAATATGGCATGCTACCTGAAAATTAAGGTCAGATATTTTTAGAAAACAATCATTTGAAAACTGAAACCTGCATCTCTTGGAAACATCAGGTTTTTAAATTGTTATTGGTTTTCTAAAAATATATTTCTATCCTCAGTGTTGAATTGAATAACACATTAATATTGCTATAATATTATGATGAGATTTTTATCTTATAAGGAATACTTTAGAACCACCGACTGATATATGTATATTTGGTATTATTATACTTAAATAATGCAATATAGTTCAGGTTAAGAGCTAATCTTTTAGCATTTTAATACATTTACTAGATATGTAGTTTTGAATAACATTTAAGATGTAAGAATTTTTTCAATCCTAGTTTCCTGTAAACTATTTGATTTCAATATTTTTTTTTTAAATAGAATGGAAAATATTGAGAAAGATAAATATATATGATGCCTGTTATGGTGCAGGGGTACAAGCATGCAACTGTAAACACGACGGGTTGTGGATTTGATTTCTATTTGAGGAAATTAAATATTTAATCCTTTAATTTCTTCGCTACAGTAATGAGGCGAAGGGTTACAATGAGCAATCCACCATTCAACAGAATTTGGTGGAAAGGGGTGAACAGAAGAGTCAACACTGGGTTCCCCTCTTCTGCTCTACCCTGCCATGTGCAGGATATATAGCTTATTTACATTGTCTATCATTTAGTTTTAAGAATGTTGTAACAATGTAATCACAGAAAATAAGATTTCATAGAAAGCAATCTCATAACACTGATTTTTTTAGTATTTACGTCTTAATATTCTAATCATAAAATTAAATAATTACAGTAATTACAATATTTTTGTATTTTTATTAACAATATGAATTTGTTGTAAATTAGTTATATATATTGATTTTGTTGTTTGTTTATTATTTTTTATTGAAATCTAAAAGATTTTATTAATGTACTTAAATTTTAGTTTAAGCCAGGAAAATTTTGTAAAAGAAACTTGAAGTAATAATATAAAACATATTATTGTTCCAGTATTTCTAATTATATTAGTTATACTGACACAATAATTAGAAGTGTGCCTTTGCATCTTTATAGCTGAGTCAAGGACAGATATAAGGAAAAACTAAAATAATGAGGCTATATGTATTTAAACATTGTCACTGAATCATACCCTTATAACTTATTTTATTCTTTAAAAAATATTATTTAAATTTCCTCGCTCTGGTAACAAGGCAGTGCATGGCTTCGAGTTCCGCCACTCAAACAATTCCTCGGGAATTCGGCGAAATGTGGGGAACGGAAGTATCTTTGTAGGGATCTTTGAGGGTTAAGCTAAAAAGATTGTTAATATTTTTATTTTTAATGTCAAGCAATTAAATGCATTTTCCTGTGCAGACAGAGAGAAATTAATGTTCCACACCGCCCATTAATTTAGACATTGTGTATTGATATTGAAAGACGAAACTTAACGTTGCGCTTTGTTTGAACAGAGCGGGGAAGAGAATAATTTCAATATTATAATTGTTTCTCCGAGTGGGAATTGAACCAACGACCGTGTTTATGTTCAGATACTGTCCTAGGACCGTACTTATAGTCCGGGCGGCAATTTCGCATTTGCATGTTCTTAAATGTAAAGTGTCTAGCATAAACTAGGACTTTTAGTGTGAAATATATGTTAGTTGTAATACTGTTTACAAAACGTGCATTTTTTAGGATTAAAGTTTTATTATTATTAAGTAATATTGTTTTACTTTAACATACAATCCTAACTATTGCTTTTCAAATTTTAAGTAGGCACCCTCGTGCCTGATGAGTGTCCTTATACTAGTTAATTGAATGATACCACGTTGGTGTCCATAATTTATTAGATTTAATATGTACTGTAATATTTGAGGCTGTAGCGCACGGTGTGTATCTGTACACACCATAATTATGGGTTCGATTCCCACGCGGGGGGAAAAATGATTTTAATTTGTTCACTTTGGTAAGATAAGGCCACAACGCAGTATTTAGCATCAACGCAGTATTTAGCATCAACGCAGCAAATTAGAGTGGTTCGTGGCGTACAGAGTCAACACTAGGTCGCCTATGAAGCAAAAAATCAACAAAAACAAAGTAATAGTTTTGTAATCTTTTATTGATGTTTCAAAGTAGTAAATATTTAGAAAAATCTTATAAATTACGACAGTGTTGTTCGTTTCTTAAGAGATAATTTATAATAATTCTTATATTTAAATAACAATATTAAAACGTGTATTTTAGAAACTTTCGCATTTAATACATGCAAGTCCTTTTGGATATTTTATATATATTAAAGAACAGGGATGTTACAGCGCTGATAAAACTTTTCTGATTTATGAAGTATGTATATGAGTTTCAGTTGAGGATATAAAATTAATTTGATTAGATGTTTAAGAAATTAACTTTTAATAGACTTCTGTAAAAGGAGGGTGGGTTATCAATTTGACTGTACTTTTAAGTTTGTTACCTCAGAACTTTTGAGTGGGTGAACCGATTTTGATGATTCTTTTTTTATTTGAAAGCTAGTGCTTCCCGTGTGGTCCCATTTTAATTTAGTCCATTTCTGACAAACGGACGACTAACTCAATGTTCCGCCGACTAATTTCGATGATTATTTTTATATTGGAGGATTATATTTTATATTGGATATTTTATAAGTGTATCCCACACTTCAAGAGTAGTTTGATGAAAGTTTGGTTAGGTTCCGATTATAGGATTCAACAATTACAGACTACATTAATAACCTTATGTAATGTATTATGATAATTTGAAATTATTCACAAATGAGAGCAAAAAATCACTATATTATTAATATTAAAAACAAGTTTTCTCCAGTATTATAATTTAGAAGGGAACAGAATTCAAAAACATTCTGTATGACAGACAGATCTAAGACACCATTTTGTCATTGTTTCAATATAAAGAAAATTTAATTCACAAAGATAATATTCACTTTACACTGATATTTTTGACCACTGATATAGAGTTTTAATTAATTTTAATTGTAAAGATGTTAGAGTAAAATATTAATCGTGTTTGTTTTGATCATTTGTTTGTACGGAAACCATAACTAAATTAATTGCCAAATGTACCAATTAAAATGTAATTTCCAATCATTTGTTAACATTTAATTGTCAATAAAAATTCGAATTTGTCCAACGCTGGTTGATATTAATTTAGCACTGATATTTATTAACACAACTCAATAACTTCATTAGGTTCTGTACGCCTACGTTTAGGCTTAGGAGCTGGTTCCTCATCATCCTCCTCTACTATTTCCATATCACTATCACTATCATCTTTAGCCTCCTTAGGCTTGGACGGGCCAGGTGTGGGTTCAGATCCATTAGACCCATTTGCTTTATCCTCCTTGGGCCCAGGCATTGGAGTGTCTGTATCTGTTACCAGCTTCCACGATTTTTCATCATCATCCTGCTGCAATCGTACCCTAACTTCATAATTTTGAAGGAAATCATCTACTACTAATGCACACCCATCATTTAAACCGATTTCTTCTAACGTTTTATCGTTGTTATGATCCGTCTCTCCTGGTTCTGATGACAATATAACAAGTCCTTTGCCTTCAACGGTTGCATCTGGTGCTTGCATGTTCAGACCGTCTTTGAAGGCTGTGTTTAGTTCTTTTAATGTAATTTGTTTGATGTTACAAGCGAGACCTACTTCTGGTTTGGGAGCGCATACATAGCATTTTGGATTTGGAGCTGTGAGGGCTGAAATGGTGAACTTATTTATATAGAAGTAACAAAAAAAGGTCTTTTTTTTTAAAAGTTCTAGTTACAAATTTTGGATCAATTTCTGAAGTATATTTCAAACAATATAAATAAATAAGTCAAGATTATAAATATAAGTACCCCAAAAAAAAACATCAATCTTATATGCAAAAACTGAAAAAGAATCTAACCTAATATACAAAAAAAATGAACACTTACTCCTCTCAGGCACAAACAATTGGCCACGATGATTGACCTTAGGTCTCAAATAGACACTGGTGCAGTTCTCTATCTGTTCCCTCAACACAGCTTGAGCTCGGAGCACGGCGAGGCCTGCCACTATTGCGTTCGCCGTTGCTATAGCCGGTATTATATTACCTGCCATTGCTGGGGGAAAAAAAGAACAAACATTTATATATTAAAAAAAATACCGTAACAACAAACTTTTTGTATTTGTTTCTGTGCTGATTTATACAGTGAAGCAAAGTATGTAGAGTGAACTTAGTGCTAAGATACTATATTTCAACCAATTTTCTAGACATTGTGTGTTTAGTAGCGACACTCAACGCCGCGGTCTCTTAACTAGAGCAAGAAGTTTCAGTTTGTAAAAAGAGACTCAAACCAGTTGTAAGTTAAATGGCAGTAGCCAATGTCACTTTTTATATTCCCACAATTATTTATTTCTTAATAGGTTACACAGGCGATAACATTACACTTCATCTAGTACTCTACTTCATGTAGGGCACTAAATGTAGGACCCTAGTTAAGACAGTATAAACCGGAATAGTTTAATTTTATAATGACCTAATCTAGTCCACTAGAAATAATATGGAATAATCACAGATTACAGACTATAATAAACATAGTAATCAATAAAAAAAAACTTACATTTAATCTCAAATCTCGATTTCAATTGTATATTAAATATATGCGCTCTTATATTAGCGCACGCTGTTACAAAGTCCATCGCACTCTTCTCATCCTTGTCCCATACTAAATGATCACCGTCTGGTCGACTCTTTAGATCTGCTTGTAGAGCTTTGCAACTGGCTGCAAACACCTGTAATATAAAAATGTATCGAAATATATACAAGAGTAAGTAGAGTGAACTTGAAAACCTAGTAGTAGTAGTTAAGATGCTTTGTTCCCATTAGAACTTTTTCAAGTTCGCCACTTTCCGCCGAATTCTGGAAGCATTGCATGATAAATGGCAGAACTTATCAAAAAATATATTAATGTAAGAATATCTATAGATTTATTTATTTATATATACTTTATTGCACAAAATTACAAAAAAACAATGTACAAAAGGCAGGCTTAACGCTAAAAGCATTCTCTCCCAGCCAAACTTGTCATGTGGGATAATAAGTATGCAGGTGTGCAGAAGTAAAATATACATACATATACATCCAATAAATATATAAATATACATATAATAAATAGTTATACATATAATATATAATTATAATAAAATATTATGGATATTATAAATAAAAGAAATAAATAAAATACGTAAAAATATAAACCATATAATAATATAGCATACCATATATACTCCATTATATACAATTAATTAAATAGATGAATATTATATATTTATGTTATTTTTAAAAAAATACTCTTTTACCCTGCGCTTGAATACCTCACGAGAGGGAGCTTTTCTTATGGGCTCGGGTAGCTCATTCCATAGCCTTTTAATAATATTTAAGGATATAGGGCATATGTGGACAGAGAGAAATCTAATGTTAAGGTACTCACTTCTCTAGTATTCTGCTTTTTTTTATTTATATAAATAGCTTAACGAAAGTGTCTTGAAACCAGAGTTTCATCACTCTTTCTACCCTATAATATATAAAAAAATTCAAACTTACTTGAGCACATTCATACACCGACCACACTCTTTGGTCTGGCAATCCTGAATGCTGAGTCGCCGCATTATCCTTTCCAGGCAGATTATCCCAGACCAATGGTGTAGGTGGACGTCGTTTTTTCCACAAATTCTCCATAGACAACAAATATCTAATATCATCACTAAATAACTTTGAAAATAGCTTTTCTGGTTCATAATTAGTCTCCGCTGCCCACATCTTAGTACTTTTCCTTTCTACATTTCCTGTTGAAGTGCTTTCTGCTTCTAGAGCTGATGACCCTGCTTCGCCTGCAGCCTCAGGATCTGCTGTGTCAGGACTCACATCCTGGTCAGGGTCTTCTTCACCAAAGAGCTGATTGAAAAGGTGTTTGGCCCATACGATGCAGTGGATTGGCTCGGAAGGAGTGTTCCTTATTGTACAGCCAGGGAACGTCTTCTGTGGTGCCTTAGGTAGACATTCGTAGCATTGAGTGAGCCCTTTTTTTATTAGTTCTACCTATAAAAATAATATATTTTATATATTATAAAATGCTTGCTAAGTTTTAGCTTTTCTTCTTCATATAAATAAAGCAAATCTAGTGTTAAGACACTTCATTGTCTATTCGGTATCATGTCTATTCATACTATTGTGTCATTCATTCAACATTAATGATTATATTTTAGTGTAGAGATAAGTCATGGCGCAAGCAACTGTAAACTCGACTGGTGGTGGGTTTGATCCACACTCAAGGAAATGAAATATTTATTAAAATTTATATTTCCATTTCTTCACTCTGGTGTCAAGGAAACAGTCTGTTAAGTTCCACCATTCAGCATGCAATGCCTCCAGAATTCGGTGGAGTGGGGAATGGAAGCCTTAACACTAGGTTCCCTCTGCCTACCCTGCTGTGTGCAGTGACAGCGTGAAGCAGATCTAGTTTTTAAATTTTTAGTCTTCCCTTACCTGACCAGCGTAGCCAGCAGTTCCTGTCTCTATAAGTGGTACATTAGCGGCCAAGCACATTCTGTTAACATGGTTTCGAGCAACTCTATTATCCAATGCATTCATTACAATATTAAATTGTTTGAAGTAGCTCACTCCATAATCGTTGCTGCAATCAAATCATAATAAAATATCAATACATAAACCAAGCTGTAGGCATTCATAAACACTATATAAAATTAAAATATATTTTTTTAAGTTTTTCACTGTCTCCTACATATAGATGTGTAGGCAAAGGAACACCAATTTTCCAGATATTGTATGTTGAGTAGCGGAATCAATGCCGCATTTTGTTTTGTTACTTATGAAGGAAAATATTAAGTAATTCATTTACTTCAGTGGTAATCAAATCCAAAACTGTCATATGAGGTGCCACTGCGCCACGACGGCCTCTTATTTTTTAATTAATAATATTTAATATTCCCTTTAATCACATTTTTATGAACTTACATTTATAA
This sequence comes from Heliconius numata, assembly GCA_016802625.1. Taxonomy (NCBI): domain Eukaryota; kingdom Metazoa; phylum Arthropoda; class Insecta; order Lepidoptera; family Nymphalidae; genus Heliconius; species Heliconius numata. Next base: position 365 of record JAEBDU010009183.1, on the reverse strand, counting down.
AAGTCACTGCCTGTGACGTCGAACACACAGTACGTTTACCTTTAACAACTCTAACCTTAATTAACTAACCTTATAACGCTGTCATGATGAGCAATAATATTAACGTTTGGATTGAAACTTAGAGCACTATCTTTTGCCACCTGCGCTTTCGATTTCCCTACATGCTCCTTGTGAAACAAAAACTGACGATTCAAATTGCTTACGTCGATTGTATCAAGGTCGATCTGAAAATTGAATGTAATTTTATACATGTTTTCAAATTTATCATTAAGTTTAATATTATGTGAACGTACTATTTCAATTTGAGGAAAGCCGGTTAGAACTAGGTTCTTCAATATTTCACAACCTATACCACCGGCACCGAC
>JAEBDU010009182.1:0-13220 GCA_016802625.1 Heliconius numata | reverse complement strand
TGTGTTATTGAATGTTTGCAATATTATTAAAAAAATTCAGAAAGGAAATGAGAAGTTTTAGAATATATTAAATATTTCTTTTTTTCCTATTATTTAGGCTTCATCCCTGGAAATGATTGTTACAATAATAATCAGCTTCAGTGGGCAATATACAGAAAAAGATTTTTCAGCATTTGTCCAAGTTTAATATTTAGTCTATTTTGAAATTGTTTTATTTACGAAAATTATAATTTATCAGATACGATAAATAAGATACATACAAATTCATCAAACTTGATGTAATAGTAAAAATTATTTTGTTTTAAAATGTTAATGTATTTTTAAAGCATACTTAAATGATACACAATAATGTACATTTTTATAATATTGTACAATTTGTAGAAATAAAGCCTCATACTGTCGGTCTTTTATTTACCTACGACACTACGTCATACGTCACTACGTCGAACAAATGTCAAACAAGTGGCGAGTGGCGACATCTGTAGAACTCTATAGTCTCTGGATATTGGCTCTATTGAGATAGGTTATAGAATGATTAAATAAAAAGTACACTGCGTGAGGTGTTACACACAATTTCTGTAGTTTACACTTGGACAAAACGGCATATTAATTACTAACAAAAAATAACTTGAACAAAAACAATAAAGCCAATTTTAGATTTCTACTTATAAATATTATCTAACTATAGAGCTACACATCATTAAACAAAAAAAAGAAACTTATTTAATTTTTTTAAAAAAATGATAATAAAAGAGAATGATAACAAATGTTACAAAATACTAGCAACACTGGCGTTGCTTGTCACTATGACGTGGCGCCGGTCGCTGACAGTCGTATAGAAACAACTGCACGGTTGTTGTACGCTTAACCTCGACTATCTTAAGTATAAATATTTATAATTATCTACGTAGAGTTGAGGCTATGATGTGGTCAGATGCACTACTCTTGCTCTTCCACATAACCTCGACCCTTCGGATAATTGATTATGTGGCTAATCAATTATTATTTTGATTACAAAAATGGTTAAGACCTATTTGTGTGTGCTTGGAGCAGTGAAAGGCGAGTGTTGGTACTGTAAAGAGATTCCTTAAGCCTACAGATGTGGTCACAAGTCCACGGCACTGCTCCAAGCCTCACATCATTTAACGTGACAGAACATGACGCTGCTTGTTTTATTGTTCCCACATTCAAACCACTACTGAACATAAAACAGTGTGAATTATAAAAAGTAATAATATATAAAAAGATGTTCCATATGTGTATGAATAAGTGTGTGTGTGTGTGTGTGTGCATGTGAATGTGTTCATATACAATAACAATATATCTAAGCAATTATGTAGATTGAAACCGTTTAATTTGGTTTCTAAAATAATCTGCATATTCATGCAACACTTATCAAGGAACATGTGTCTATTCCAAAGATGATCTTGAAAGAATTGTTCAGGGTGTGATTTTCAATGATTGAAAATAAAAACACCGGCATAAATAGGAACATGATAAAGCTTGGCAGGATTTATGCAATAGGTACTTAATGAGATGAATTTCAATAATAAAATGAAATATTTCATATCTATGTTGACTTATTTTAACGTTACTTAATGTTTCAGTTCTAACAATTTGGATGGATGGAGGTTGGATGACCAATGGGGTATTACAAAAATGTTGGCAAAGATGCAATACATCGTAAGAAAGTACTTATTTGTTAAAAACAGGTGGTGGCAAACCACATGCTACAAAACTAGCAACTTGTGATGGTGGCCTTACGGTGTGACTACCTCATGAGTTCACGGTAGACTCAAATAAATTTGACTTTCTGAGTCAAATTTATTTGAGCCAGGTACATATAAAAACACGAACATTTGTTCAATTAGTATTTCATTTTGAGCAAAATATTTATATAATTATATTAATTCTTGTTTCAGTATATAACAGAATATAGTATTCCTAATATTACAGGAGAGAAAAAGAGACTACAATTTAATTAAAAATGTTTATTAAAATGTCAAATAAATAATTTGTTGGTAAATAAGACAATTTATTTTGCAAGATAATACATTAAATAACTTACACTACCTAAACAATGTAATGAAAGTAATTCTGATTATATTTGTTAGATAGCATATAATACATGTGTGGTTACAGCGTGACAATACAAACAGTACCTACTGCTCAGAAAATAGCAGACAATAAAATTGCCTTTAGAAAAGCTGTATGAGGTCCAGATGGACAATAAAAAACAAAATGTAAAAAGAAACTTAGAAGAAATCCTTAAAAATAAATTTATATTACAGGAGCAAATAAAATTTATACAAATGTTTTTTTTTTATTAACTAATTACTCACAAAAATTTATCCTAAGAAAAATAGCAAGCCAACATAATACATGCATTAACACTACCCTTAAGAACTTGTAGGGACTGTTCATTTCTATTATTTACAATGTCACTCCTAAAGTATTTTCCCACAGTATTTCTCTTTGCAATATAAAAGTGCTGAGTATTTTTATAAAAGAAGCTCAATCCAGTAAGTCACCTGCAACTTGGGCACTGATCTGGCTGGTGGTTGCTTGAGACAACCCATCATGTTCTCCAGCATCCTCTTTATACTGTAAAAAAAACTACTTGTACATGAGTCCGTGTTGTACAAATACAATATTCAATTGATAGTTTGATTTCATGCTATGTACCATAACCTCTACGATCTAATAGATCATCACAGACCAGGTTTATTATAAAGTCCGCAGTAGATTTCGCCGCACAGTGTGTCCCGCACACAGCAAGGTAGGCAGAGGGAACCTAGTGTTAAGACACTCCGTTCCCTACTTTCTGACTAATTCTGGGGGCTTTGGAAGTTGAGTGGCAGAACTCAACGCCGCGCTTTGCCTCGACACCAGAGCGAAGATATAGAAAAATATACATGTAAATAAATTAATGACAACCAGTTGATTTCGCAGCACACCTTATACCCCTGCGCCACGACCACAGAATACATTTACTCACGACACGACTCAGGCCACGACTGACCTCAACACTAGTGTTGCCGATCGATAGTCGACTATCGATAGTTGTCCGATAGTAGGACTATCGATATTTTCGATAGTACGATACTATCGATTGTCCTATCGATCGCATAGGCTTTTTTAGATTATAACTATCGATTGCGAAACAATCGATAGTTTAGCAACGCTAGTGTTGCTGTTGAAAAACAAAAAAAATCACAAAGTTTACTTATAATGAAAATTATAATAATTTTGTACATTTTTATAGGTAGTCACTTATGAGGTCATATTTTATAAGTACAGCATTCTCAGCATGATAGGACATTATCCAGATATTTAAATAAACATTTAATTGCTTAAAATAAACATGGAAACACCCGCAATGTAAAAGTAACTTTTTATTGATATCTCTTTGTCTGTTATTCATATACTATCAAAAAATATTTTTTTATTTATTTTACATTGAAGTTAGTCCATTAGAAACAATGCCTGCCTTCTTAACAGTACGATTAAAATATATATTCTTATATCGCTTAGTGTAGAATGTTTGCATTATTATAAAAAAATCTAAAAAAGGAAATAACAAGTTTTAAAATATATTCATAATTTCTTTTCTTTTCCTATTATTTAGACTTCGTCCCCGGGAATCATTGTCACTTAATCTTATATTTTCATGTTAGGCGCCAAGGGCTTACTTCCGTAACATTAATCGTTATATTTTAATGTAATTATAAAAGAGACTATGATATTTAATTTTAATCAAGAGTAAATGTATAAATACAAGTGTAATTATTGCAACTAATATTTAATGTCTATTCGTAGAAAGATTGGTTAAATTGATATTAGTATATGTAAACTAAATGGTATAAATATGGCCGCCCATCGCCCATGTTGGGGAAGCTATTATGGTTTTTGTATCCTAAGAGGAAACTTGGCTGAAGTAAGAAAAAACCACAAAATAGAAGTTGTCGTAGTGTTGCCAAACTATCGATGGTTTTAATCTAAACAAGCCCATGCGATCGATAGTGTCGATACTATTGAATGTCCAGGAAACAATAGTATCGACAACGACGGGCAACACTAGTGTGTCGTTCATTTATCCACAAAATCAACGGTCACATGAATTTAAAATGTTTTTTGCACAACGATTATTCTTTCTTTTTTAATGTTATGTCAACGCTAGTATATGTTCCTTGTTTACTTGCTTAGTATAATCAGTAACGTAATGTTGTGTATTTTTATATTGTAATGTTAGTTGTTTTATAAATAAATAAAACAGTGAAAATGTAAGTTTTATTATTCATTTAAAGATTAATTTTATCTCCCTTTACATACACATAACATTCTATTCTATATTTCTATCTAGTCGGCATCCGCGAGCGCCCCCCGCAGTGCGCGCAAGTGACGCAGGCGGGACGCGCGCGCGTCGCAGCCGGCCAGCAGCTGCAGCGCTCCGCACCGCACGCGCGTGTGCTCGCGTAACCTAGCGCCGCCGCCGCCGCGGGCCGAGATCTCCGTCTCGGTCTCCGTGTACTCTGCAGTGAGTTCACAAACGGATTGCAATAATTATATATTAGCTGTTTTGGGTTTGAAATATTTTACCCCATAAGTATGCAGTTTCAGTAAAAGGAGCGCTGCCTCTTTCAACCTGTATAATAATAATCGACGCCGTCGTTGCGCAGGGGCACAAGGGTGTGTACTGTAACGCAACGGTTGTGGGTTCGATCCCCACACGAGGGAATGAACTATTATTTATTAATATTTTCATTTTTCACCTTGGCACCAAGGCAAAAGGAGAATGGAGGATCTTAAGACTAGGTTCTCTCTGCCTACCCTGCTGTAGTGCTGTGTGCTGTGTGAGGGATACATACAGTGATTTTTTTCTTTAATCTTTGTATAAAGTATGAATAAAACCTATGATAACAAAAAATATGGACGATGAGTCTACAGTGTAAGTAATACTCATCAAAATATATATATTATCAAAAACATAAAAACCCTACTAAATAAAGCTAAAATAAAGAAACAAGGTCAATTTTTCATTATCTAGACGGGTTTATATATATTAACAGGGAGATCGGTGATCGAGTTTATGGGGTTGCTTGTGAAGATTTGATTGATACTATAGGTCTAGTCTAGTCTAGGCGGGCTAGAAGGAACCTTGGGCTGCTAAGACGAATCTATCGATGACTAAATTATCTTAATTCGTTCAGCAGTTCTGGAGCTATGAGGTAATGAACAAGATTACGTTTCCTACGTGTCTGTGACACGCCCACAGGTGTCAAAGCGCATTACCACACAGTTGCGGCCAGGGCAGCAGCGGCAGGCGCGCGCACCGCACGTCGCTCACCAGCACGCGGTGCGGGGCGTGCTGGTCGTGCGGGGTGTGCTGGTCGTGCGGCGCGGCGTGCTGGATGGTCACGCGGCCGGCGCAGCGCGGCCCGCACTCGTACGAGACGGCGTAGCTCCACCACGTCACGTTGCTCGACTCCTCTTCTACACGCCACGAGCCGGACCTGCAACGTCAGACTCAATCATAATATTTTTGAACAAACAAAACGACTTCAACCGGATCCCTTAATCAGAACCTAAACAAACACTTATCAAACTATTTTTGAAGTAAATCCTTTCCAATAAAAAAGAATTATTGGAATCAATTGGCGTGATATTGAGTTATTCGTCCATTTGTCGCTTACATACCTAATGCACATTTAAGACTTGTGATTTTCATCAATATCGGTTCACCCAATAAAAATTCTATGGTAGCAAATATAAATAAATACAGTGGAATTGATAACCCTCCTCTTACAGAAATCGGTCAAAAAAGCATTTTTTGACACTTTTAAGAATAATATTAAGAAATAGACATTTTACTTTCGTAGAGACTCTCTCAGTTCAGTTACTTTCGTAAAACGTAACTCACAGATGCGTATACAGCTTGGGGTGGTTGGTGAAGTCGGCGAGGAAGTGCGCGAGGCGCGCGGGCGAGTGCTGCGGGAAGTCGGCGTCGAGCTGCGCGTGGCGTGGCGCCCGCAGCATCATCAGCGTGCCCAGCGCTGCCAGCGCCGCCAGCGCCGCCGCGCCGCGCGCCCCGCACCCTCCGCGCGTCCTCAGCCAGCGGGACACGCCCATGGCGCCAGCTGGTGGACGGTGCACGGTGTACCTGAGACATGTGATGAGACAAAACCAACGACACTATAAAGGGAATCAAAACTCATGGGGTACTTCCGGTTCACCTTAGAATTATGAAATTTGACATCTAGCATCTACAGATAGATCCTCCATTTTTAGAACTAGTAAGTTTCTAGAAATTAAACTAGAATATATGTTATTAATTTATATTTTTGACATTTTTCTAATAGTTTTTTACATGACATTGTTATCATTTCAATTAATTCTAATAAATTATCAATGAAAATGTAGGATTATGCTGTTAATACTTATGATATTTTACTCAAACGTCTACATATGTACGTATATGTATGTATATGTATGTATGTATATGTATGTATGTATATGTTTATATATGTACATATAGAGATAGACGTGGTGGCGGGGTGGGGTGTGGGGTGTAGGTACTTACTTACGTGCCGGGTGCCGGGTATACGCTAGGTGCCGGTTGAAACCGAAAAGATACCTACATTATAGCTTTTTTATATTGACTGAATATTGATCTAAGGATTAGTTCGAAAAACAATGCTTATTTTATTTAATACATTTTTTTAAAATATTAACTCGCTCCTTTACTTTCGAAGTAACAGTTGGATTCTTCGGTATTTTCGTCATACAAGTACATAATAAATGGCCGACAGCCAGTAAGTATTTCAAAATCAAACACAGCAGGGTGCTGTTAACTTATTGTAAGCAGGGGAAGCCACGAGCGCTGCAGCCCAGTGAGCCTAGTAGGATATATATTTTAGCATTAATAACACTATTGACTAACATTTAACGTCAGAACTCATTTTGTTTGACAGAAACAGTGAACTCACTCACTGTTTCTCTGTCTACACGACAATCATTTCCAATAATTTCTTAATTTTTAAAATGGTCAGATGTTGGAATCATAAGATTTATATGTTATTAATACATATTCCTCTCTTAGCACATGTTAAATAAAACAAACAATGTGCAAACCTCTTTTGCTCGACACTCGCCTGGAGCGGTAACCTCGCAGCGACGTCCTAGTTCACTCACTCACTCACTAATAGTTATTTAATTGCAATTCGGGACGCTGCGTCGCACTATTCATTTAAAAGTAAATTAATAAACATGGCTCTGTGTCCAGCTGTTAAACTAACGTTGGAATAACGAAACATATGATAGTTATCGGCTGATCGAAACGCGTGGGCGCGCGCCGCTTCCTGCGCGCCTAGTGCCTGTTACACTCTAAAGTACAGTATACACTCGGCTATAATTAGAACGTAACACATGGACCAAGGTTCATGGCAGCCAAAAAAACTTTGCCATTTCGGTAAATTAATGAAAGCTTTTCATAAAAAAACTTAAGCAAAATTTTAGTCACAATAAGGATTTAGTTTTAAAATATGCAATATTTTTTATTTTTGGCTTCTCCAAAAAACTTTATGATCTACTTTAGTATAATAATTATTTCGTGGGTAGTAGACGAACTGGTTCTTAATTTTCCTTTAAACCATGTGAACAACAAAATTACCTAATATAATTTCTAATGTATTCATTAAAATGTGCTCTACTGAATTTTTATACATACTCTCTATGTATATTCATTTTTAACCGACTTCTGTAAGAAAAGTTGGTTATCAATTCGACTGTTTGTTACCTCATAACTTTTGACTGGGTGAACCGATTTAAAAATTTTTTTTTTGTTTGAAAGGTGAAGCTTCCCGAATGGTCCCATTTTTTTTTGGTCCATGTCTGACAATGGTATCCATGAGAAAATCACATAAGTCTTAAATTTGCATTAGGTATGTGCGCGACAAATATACGAATAACTCAATGTCGCGCCAACCGATTTTGATGATTTTTTTTTATTTGAAAGGATACACTTCAAGGATAATTTGGTGAAAGTTTGGTTAAGTTCCGATTATGGAATCCGGTGAAAATTGAGAAAGTTTGTTTTTTTTGGTAAAAAATTGATTATACTGTAATAGGTACAAGCAAACACTTTTTAAATTGATGTCAGAAGTGAGATTCCTGATCGTTGCATTTCTTTTCAACCAACTTCAAAAAAGAGGATGTTCTCATTTTCAACCAACTTCAAAAAAGGGTGATGCTCAATTCGCCCGAATACTTTTTATGTATGTTCTTGTCAATACACCAAAATGTAACTTTGCACAAAAATAATACCTAATTAAATGAAGTTTTACATAAGACAACCACAACCACTCGTTGACAACCACTACAACCACCATCACCACTCGTTTAAGAAGCATCATTTTAAGATCTACCCATCACTTAAAATCGTAAAATGAATTAATTTTTAACAAAAAGAAAAACCGACTTCTAACAACGAACTAAAAAGTAAAAAATAATTATATAAAGATTTTTTAATTCTGAAGTCGGTGTCAAACTAATGCTACAACACCCTTACTACAATATCTAATTACTAAGCCTGTTTGTGTTACTACGCAAAGGAGAGAAGCGCTTGTCTGAAATATGGGTAGCTCTATGGGTTAGAGTGAGAGTGGAGATAAGAGAAAGACAAGCCAGACCGACTGGTGCCGTCACGCGTTACGTAACGAACCGGTTGATCCTCCCATGAGAAATTATCACTTCAATAATCTTTGTTCAACACTTATTTACTGTCTTTTATACGACCGGCACATAATAAACCTTAAAATTACTATTACACTATATTATTATTTATTTATTTCTTCATATTCCCCTCCTCCATCATCCTGCTTCCCGGGTATCTTGTTCACTCTTAATAAGTACATCAAAGACCTGCCCGCCATAACCAGGCTCACCAGGTGCTCCTACATACAGATCTGACACTCATAGTATAGCTTTATCGAAATTAGATAAGTAATATATTTTTTATAGATAATGTTCTTAATGTTGTAACTGCGTTTGATGCAATTATTATCATAAATTAACTTGAGGTTTTATATTTTTTTTTACTTCATATAAGATATTGGTATAATGGGTATTAATAAATAATACAAAATATATAATTGTGATGATTTACTTAATGGTAGTCTTAATATTTAATTTGTTTCATTCATTGTTCGACAGTTGCGGCAGTCTCGCACTTAGTCTAGCCTACTCTAGTCTACTCTAGCTGTACATCAGTTACGCCAACATAAGAATGTTACATCACAGAGCCGGAAGCCAACGCGGTCATCAATCAACTGAAGCTATTGGCACTACTGTTTGTTATACTTGTACTCGGGGCGGTGCAGAGGGAGGCCACTTGCCTCCATACGGGCATACATTCTTACGTTTAACACATCGGTAACATCTCACGTACGGAACCCTAAACACCACACATGTCACATATTCACGTCACGCGCTTCGTTCACATGCTTTACAAATAAATAATGTTAATAGTCATCATCTGTCCCTCGCGGGTGGAGATGGTGTCGCTACCGGCGCCGCCGCCCTTTGCGGCACCCCTTACCGTACCAGCCACCGCCGTCTTCCACCTCCCCCCCATCCCCCGCCTCTCCCACGTCAGCTTCCCCGTCGCGGCCGCAGCACGCGCACAGGTAGCGCCGGCCGCGCTCGCGCCGCCACGCGCGCCTCTCCGGAGCCGTGTGCCGCGCCGGCCCGTACCACAGGCAGCGCCGCGTCCCGTACCGGCGCAGGCACCAGGCGCACTCGGCAGGCGCGGGCGGGGAGGGGGACGGGGGCGCGGCGGGAGACGGCGCGGAAGCGGGCGGCGCCAGGATGGTGTGCAGGCCGGGGTAGAGCTGCGCGCGGCATACGAGCACGGCGCGGCGGATGATGGCGGCGGCGAGGCTGGCGCTGGCCTCGTCCGGGGCCGGCTTGGCGCCGTCGAGTAGGCGCCGCAGCCACGAGCCGTTGCCGTTGCCGTCGCACGTGATCAGCTCCTCCTTTTTGATCTTGGCTGGCGAGGGCAGCTCCGGCTTCACATCACGCTCGGAGGCGCGCGGGGTTGGGGACGGGGTGTGCCCGTTGGTCAGTCCGTTGCGCAGCGGGGGAGGCGGTGGCGATAATGGAGACGGCCTCGTGATCCTGTACCTCCGCAACGCGTCGGTGGTGGAGCGCGGTGCTATGGAAGCTGCGGGAGGATCTAGGGGCGGCGGCGGCTCGGGGGGCGGGGGGTCGGCTGGCGCGTGCTCCGAGCGCAGTATAATGGTCGTCTTCCCTGATTCTAAATTAACCTGTCACCAATCATACAAATATATTTATTTGACTCCATCATCTTTTAAAAGTCTTTCTTTAATATTAAATAAAAATAATTATTGTAAAAATTTTAAGAAAGTGATAATTGAAGTAAAAAGCAAATAAATTTTTTATGATTTGTTGTGTATGATTTGATTGATTTGTGTAAAAAAATGTGTTATATTTAATCTACTGTGTTTCCCTATAAGAATAGTTCAATAGTGTAGAATTTCATCAAAACTAATAATTACTCTAATGCAATAAACAAATTTAAAATGTTTTTGCATTAATAAGAAGCAGCGCTTTTTAGCCATTGTTAATTGAAGCAGATTCGACTAAATATTTTGTAAATATCATAATTCATTGAAAAGTAATAAATAAAGTTTTGTTTAACTTTTTTGTTAAAATAAGGCAAAAGAGCGTATAGGTTGGAGACAATAAATTAAAACTGATATATGGTATTAGATATGAACTCACCTGGAAGGAGTGCAGACCGGGCGGCGCGGGCTGAGGGGGCGGCGGGGGCGGTCGCAGGCGTTCAGCAAGGCGGCGCAGCGGCAGCTCGTCGTCCTCGTCGGAGGTGGAGGTGGTGGTGTAGTAGGAGGTATCGGAGTCGGGGTCTCCGGGCGGCGGCGGGGACAGCGCGGGACGCGAGCAGGTGTGGCGCTCGGGCGGCGCCAGCGGCTCGGCATGCGCCAGCAGCGGGTCGCGGCGCGCGCGGTAGCGGGGCACGCGCAGGCGCAGGCGGCGCGCGAGCTGGCGCATGACGGCGTCGCAACGCGCGTTGATCTTGAGCGCGGCGGTGGCGTCCTTGGGCGTCCACTGTAGGTTGACGATGTAGAGAGCGGGGCGCGCGCGCGGCGGCGCCTGCATGCGCCACAGGCGCGGGTAGCGGCGCAGCACCTTGAGGCTGGAGCCCAGGCACAGCACCACGTCGGCGGCGGCGGCGTGGCGAAGCGCGCCGGCCCAGTTGAGCGGCCACGCGGCGCGCCCGCGCTCTCCAAAGTGCACGATGGAGTCGCGCAGCTGGCGGCCGCATGCGCGCGCGTGGCACAGGCGACGAGTGGCGTGCGCGTGGCGTGCCGTGCGCTGCGTGGTGTCGAAGGCGCGCAGGTAGAGGCGGCGGCAAGCGCGCGCGGGGCAGCGCTCGGCGTACATGTCGCCGTGCAGCTCGGCCAGCGCGCGGCGCGGCAGTCCGGCGCGCACGTGAAGGCCATCGCAGTTCTGCGAGACCACGAACTTGAGCACGCCGCGCGTCCACAGCGCCGTGAGCGCCATGTGGGTAAAGGTGGGACGCGCGCGCGACACGTCCACGCGCGCCACGCGCTCGCCGCGCTGCAGGCGCGTCCACACGCCGCGCGGCCCGCGGTAGTCGGGGATGTCGGCCGCCGTGCTGATGCCCGCACCCGTGTACACCTGCCACATACATACCACACTGTACATAAGCAAAATAATTTAAACTTTCACTTTTTATAAAATATTTCTAAGAAAATTACCTATTTATTGTGCCTAAAATTCTGCCTGTGAAAGATATATTTGTGTATGAATACACCTTGATGAGGCTTAATACCACTACTAATCTTCACTGTCTATAGATAGATTTATTTCAGTCAAACAATCAGGTACAGGTATCTAGGAAATATAAAAGGAAACAAGCGAGAGTCGGTTCGCCCACCGAGGGTGCCCTGCAAATATTGGTGGTCTCGATCCAAATAAAAAATATACATTAAAGGTAAATCACTAAGTTCCCTCTGTCTACTCTGCTGCATGCGGGGAATACAGCGTGAAGCTGATTTAATTTTTTTTTTTTATCTAAATTGATGTCTCCAATACTTCTGATGAAAGCACCATAATTGTTCAATTAAGCTATAAGAAATAAAAAAAAATGGAGTGCTGGTAGAAGTACTCACATACTGAAGTCAAAGTCCAATAATTTTATCAAAATAAGAATTGACATGCTTTTTTTGAATGTTAAACAATTTACAACTAGTTCACTAAAGTTAATGCTTCAGACCAGAGAAAAACCAACCCAAGAAACTCGGCAGTAAAAAAAAATTTTATATAAATGCATATCTAAGCCCATTTCTGGTATTAATATATGTGTAATGTATAGTACCTATATTACCTACTTAAAAAATATATATATTATTTAAAAACTATAAATATTGTGGGAAGAAGTGTGCCAAACATGGAGTCTAACTAATAATTTACCTATTATAATAATAATAATAATATTTAACTTAAAATTATAAGAAAACAAACTAGACTCACCAATGTTACTTATTACATAAAAAAACTTAAAAGGGAATAGGCAGGTCACTTGATTAGTATGTTAGTGTATAAATCATCAAGAGATGTAATGGAGTGGTGCCTGAGACAAAACAAAAGGATCAAAGGGAGATGACAACTCCTAATGTTGTCTTACAGATGGTTAGATGACAGCAGATTAGCAGGATAACAGGTATTACTTGGACCAGATAAGCACAGAACCGCATTCAGTGGCAAGCTCTAGGGGAGGCCTACGATGAAAAGCTAGACAATCTTCACATACTGGTGTCAGATAGTTAAATATAAGTTATTTGTTAAGTATTGTGTAAGATTGTTAATAAAGCCTTTTATTTTTATTATTATAAAGTTATTTAGAAAGTAATACAACAGTGTACTTAAATGATACAGCCAATGTTTTTACAGAAATATTATGTTGTAATAAGAAAAAATTAAAAGTATAAAAGAAAATTAGTACCACAAGATGTTTCGCATTCCGCAGCGCCCTGGCGAGGCGCCGGCACTTCTCCCGCAGCACCTGCGGGCTGTCCTCCACCTCGCGGGCGCGCTCGGCGGTGCGCGCAGCCCGTGCCCGGCGCAGCGCCGCGGCCGCTGCGCTCCGTGCATCTGGT